>VUQI01029772.1:0-10531 GCA_015106735.1 Paratilapia polleni | reverse complement strand
GACAACAAAAGATTGGAAAAATGTTGCCTGGTCTGATGAGTCTCGATTTCTGCTGCAACATTCAGATGGTAGGGTCAGAATTTGGCATAAACAACATGAAAGCATGGATCCATCCTGCCTTGTATCAACGGTTCAGCAGCCTGAACCGTTGATACAAGGGGGATATTTTCTTGGCACACTTTGGGCCCCTTAGTACCAACTGAGCATCATTTAAACACCACAGCCTACCTGAGTATTGTTGCTGACCATGTCCATCCTTTTATGACCACAGTGTACCCATCTTCTGATGGCTGCTTCCAGCAGGATAACACACCACGTCACAAAGTTCAAATCATCTCAAACTGTTTTCTTGAACATGAGCATGTTCACTGCACTCAAATGGCCTCCACAATCACCAGCTCTTAATCCAACAGAGCACCTTTGGGATGTGGTGGAACAGGAGATTTGCATCATGGTTGTGCAGCTGATAAATCTGCAGCAACTGTGTGATGCTATCATGTCAATATGGACCAAAATCTCTGAGGAATGTTTCCAGCACCTTGTTGAATCTATGTTGAATCTTCTGAAGGCAAAAGGGGGTCCAACCTGGTACTAGCAAGGTGTACCTAATAAAGTGGCTGCTGAGTGTATAAGTACAGAAAACAAGAAAACATAATAGGTCCACTTCAAATGCATAGGCAATTATACAAAGCAAATATCAAAAAGAATACACATAAAGCAAATTTAAACACAGTAGTAATTTTAGGAAGTAGTGAAAGCTTGAGTGAACAAGTTTCCTGTTTCCATCAAACACAGCATTGCTGAACCCATGGCAACAAACTCATTGTTTAATTCTGACAGAGCATTATAGGAATTGCCATTCCAAAACTCGATGAATATTTAAATACATCCATTCACATTTTCATTATACACAAGTCGGCACTAAAGCTAATAGCTGTGGCTTTCTCTATTTCTTTCTATTATAATCGCAAACAAATTATGAAGGCATTTTACAGCTAGATGTGAATCTGTTAAGTTTTAGATCATTAAGGAAAGTTTTCAGGAAACTGGCTCCAAAACAAAAATACAACAATCATAAAATAAAATTTTGATTAGGGACTTAGGACTGAAATGCTGATGAGATTTTGTACATTTTATGATAAGCTTTCATCTCGCTTTTTTCTCAGCCTTACTGAACCTTCCTGACACACTGGTGCTCTCCTTTATTTTGGCCTGTATTGAAAGTGACCAAAGCAACATATGTGCTATGAATCACCGCCTTGTGTCTTTATGCCCTGCAGTGGAAGGCGAGGACAGCCAGCTTTGACAGCCAGGGCTCCTGCCCCTCACCCAGGCCCCCTGCCAGTCCCTGAGCAGAGCCACCTGTGACCCAGCAGCCCAGAAGGGGGTTTCCTTCCTCCTGCTAAACCACTTCCTGTCTGTCTGATTGAGGAGAAACACAACCCCACCGTCTCTCCCTCTCTCCCTTTCTCTCTCTGTCCCTCCCTTCCTCAAGTCTAGTCCCAGAGCACTCCCAAGAACTGATCTAGGACTACCGTCAGTCAGTTAGTTGTGTGAACCCCAGTCTGTTTTCGGGTTAAAATTTAGGGTTGTTGATTTGAAGTGTGGGTGTTGTGATGGCCCAAAGTCATTTGCTGGACTTTCAGTCTGCAGACATTTGATACTGAGCCATCTGAGCTGAGGCGAGCTGATTCTGGTGTCCTCACAGGAGACTTTCCAAACAACTGAAGATTCAACATTGCACTGCAGAGACGCTTTGATGAAAAAAAAACTCAGTCGGATTTCAGTCCCTGAAAGCAACGGAAGTTTCACAGAGGGAAGCTGAGGACACGGCCTCAGTAGAAAAGTAGAAGATCTTAGAAGGGATCTGAAGCTATTTCAAAACTCTACAGCTCTCTTACTTTGAATTTCACAGTGCTGTACAAGAATAAACAATACTGAAGTGTAGCATTTTGGAAATATTAGAAAGAAAACCATGCCACCATTCGTTATTGTTTGTGACGCTCCAACTGAGTTTACTGTACTTCCAGTTTCATCACTAACAAAAGCAATTATCAGATCTCCAGCTTATTGAGGAGAGGCTGGATCAGGCTGAAACTAATATATTCTCAGCTTGACAAATTGCAACTTTAGTGTGTTTTCAAAAGACAAAGGAGAAAAAAACAGCAGGATTATTGGGATTCACAGCAGAGCAAATTGGCTGCAGTGTAGATTTTTTTCAGTGTTTGTCAGTTTTCAAGACAGGAGGTAGTAGGTTAAATTACCTGATGAAGGCACAGCCAGATTTTAAAAGAGAAAATATCATTTTGACAAAAAAACTTTACATCGAGGGAGCTGGAAAGGTTTCTGTAAACAGGGAAATTGTGGGTACACTTCACACACCCTTACCTCTTTCTTTGTTTGATGTTTGCTTTTGAGCAATCTCACCCTCTCTTCCAGGTGAAAACTCACACCAGTGCTCACGTTTTCCTTCTGAGAAAAAAAAAAACACTTTTCAAAAACACTTCTTTGTCACATATTGTGTTTTTCTTTTTTTTTTAATCCGATTTTGGTGGATGTGTATAGCTTTATGTACAGACATCTGCTGGTTACTGTATGTATTTTACCTAAGCAAAAAACAAAAACAGAAAAGAAATTTAATGATAAGGTTAGATTTAAAAAAACGGACATTTTAAATTTATGTAGCCTTGTTGGTGGTAATGATTAAAAAAAATAACTAAATGAAAAACATGAAGAAATTCCTTCCTTTTTAGAAACATTCAACTTTCTTGATGTTTATTCTGTTTAATTATACTGCTGGATCCATGTACTGGGATAAATGATACTGGATATGTGGTTTGGAGGAATTTGGAGGATATTTGATGTGATAAGAAAAAGAAATGTGTGATTTGTATCAGTATTATTCATTTGATTGGTCCCTGGATATTATTGGCTTTCTTCACAGCAGTTCAAGTTTTAGTCAAATAAAAGATGCACAAAGATGCAGAGCTGAGGGATACAGTCTGTGTATCCACACAGTAACAAATCTTTGACATGTTTGATACAACTGCCTTTACTCCAGATGCTGTAGTAAGTTACTGTTTTGAATGGATAATGGCAGTACTTTATCATAGTGAAGGGTATGCTGCCTGACACTTTACACAAAAGCAACCAGCTGCAGCGCTGCTGCTGGATATATGCAGTTATCTGCTTGCAGAAATTAGTGGAAGTGCTGATGATGCAACTTCACTAAACCCCTCTCATGAGTCTTACACACAGTGAATACTAAATAACAAGTGTTAGCTTAATTAAGCATTCCGTTGTCTTGGACAAGTTATCAGTTCTTCTTTTTTCTATCCAATTGTGTTTAGCTCATAAACTGTATATAATAGATGGATATAGCCACAGTGATGTCACCCACTGGTGTTTTGAAAATGCATTTGATAAGGGAGGGGTCGCTGTGACTGAGAAACTGAGGGACACTGCGCAATCATAGGGTGGTGACACCATAGACCCGCCCTAAAGCATATTCTGCTTTTTTTTTTGGTCATTTTAAACTCCATTGGAAAACATCATTTACAAAATAAACATCATATTGTAGTCTGTAAGACTTGAAAGTAGTGACCAAGGCCATAAACTATTCAGAAAAGTGTTTACTGAGGTCACAAATAAAGGGAGACTATTGTTTTCCCATAGTCTTCTACACAACCAGTCTCTTTTTGCAAACTGCCTCCTGCTGGTGATTATAAAAAATGCAGGTTTAAGGCACTTTCAAATTGACTTTACTTTTCAGACCAGGAAGCTACATCCATCTTTTATATAAAGTTTATGGTTTAGCTTCACATTTTATTATTAACTCTCTAAAAAAAATACTCAAGTCCTGACCTCTGTGACTTTATAATGGTACAACTGTTTTCACACATGAACTTAAGACAATATCAGGAGAATCAGATAAGGACACTGTCCAAGCTGTCCTTTTTCACATGTAGCACACAGCAGGAAACATGTTGTCACTCCTGGAAGTAATACTGTTTGGTTTAGGCAAAGGTGCTGATTCAGTTGCTGGAAGCAGGACACATGATGACCATTCACAAGCTGTAGAATTTCCAGACTGTTAGCTGCACTATTCTCACATCAGCACAATCAATTATCCTACGACTTTGTACTAGGGACAGGTTAAAGACCGTCTAATGTCTGATGCTACTATGACAGATATTTAAGCTCTTACATACACCTCAGTTATGTAATATCTAGAAAATTTCAGCACCCCAACCTTTCAGTGCATTTGTGAAAACAGCTTATGTGATATTATGAAAAATACATATAAACAGCATGCTGCTGCAGCCAGTTTTACAGAACTGGTCAGGGCTATTTCATCTTTTTACGGTGAAAAATAAGCACAAATGGCAAAAAAAAAAAAAAAAAAACTGTTGTGGTATTACACAAAATGGTTAAAAGCCATTTCATGATTCCAGGTTGCCTAGCTGGTTGTGGACATGACCTTGATTCTGCTCTCTTATGGTCGAGTTTGAAAGTTATTAAGGTGAAAAGCAGTTTCTAATTGAAAATACTTTGTCATGGAGGCTCTAAAGAGCTTTGTGATGAGACTAAAACATAAATTGGTTTCACGCACGAGGGGTAGAAACCTTCCTTCCATCTCATAGAATTGTGTTAGTTTTCTGGTCAGAACCCGTGAATTTTAAAAAATGGTCCATAGTTTTGCATCGTAAGCCATAAGGAGCAAACAAACATTATTAGGTGAAACATTTCTATGAGGTGCCGATCATAAAGTTTAGTGATTCCACTCATAAAAAGGAATACATATAATAGACATGATTTAAATTTGGCCAATCTCTTCTTCAAGATCATCCTCTCGTGCACCTCTGGACTGCTCTCACTGAGGGTGCTATTTTTAGTCCAGTTCTAACCACTTGCACTTACACCACCTTTTTTTTTTTTTTTAACCATGGACCTCAGTCATACTTCTGTCTCATACTGACTGAGTTTCATGTTTGAGGATCATATCACCGGTGATGAGAGCTAGATTTCCAGCAAAATTACAGTTTATGAAAAATAATTACCTAGAATTTTACTGGTCTAGTAAGTATAATTTTATTTATAAATAATTAAAATGTCCCTAAAGTTATAAAGAGATTGTGTGGTTTTCTACCTCCCTGCTGCATGCCTATATTCAACTCTTTGTAAATGAAAAACCCACGAATAACTTTTAATTAAAAATATAATCATAATATTGGATCATTGAGACTTTGTATAGCTTTGTAACCAGAACAAAAGGATATTTAATGATTTCCTTCAGTTAAAATTAGCACATTTAGACCAGACATGATAATATGCAGAGTAAATGTCAAGCAGGGAAGATGCCAGACAACATTCAAAGATTATTGGAAGATATTTGGAAGGGCTTGTACAGATTTTTTTTTTTTTTCTGATATGAGGACCATTTATTGAATAGTAATTCTGTGTTATAACAACAGAAGCCAGCAGCAAATTTAATCTGATATCTAACAACGTTCTTGGCACTGGCACGCAACCGTCTAGACATCTCTGGAAAAGGAATACTTAAACTCAGCTGCAGGTTGCTGCACACTGAACATGCTGTTTATCATGTTTAATAGTCTGTGAAAATGTCATTGAAAAATTAGGGCCAGACATCAAGACATGAGCAGATGGATTCAGCAGACCCAGCAGGGTCTGTTTTAGCCATTTCCTTCACGGGAAGTTTACCCAGAGCGAGCAGTTCAGTACCGCCATGTTTCTGTAAGAGGCTGGGATGACAGTGCGGGGGCAGCTGATGGGTGGACAGGTCAACATCTATAGAGCAGCGGCATTTCTCTAATTGGCACTTGTTATAGTGAGAATGAGTCAGTGCATTGTTGTTTGTGCTCGATGTAATCCATCATAGCATCAACACCCCTTTCACAAATGTTTGAAATTTGCTCTCACCCACACGGTCGTTTTTAATGGTGAAATTCCTCTCTAGACTAATGCCATTATTCATTGATTTCTAATATCTTATTTAAATGTAAAATTTGAAACAAGTGGTTGAATTATAATGTAGTTTCTGTTTGTTCTTTTATAAAACGTGCTTTATGATGGTCTAACAATGTGGTGTGTTTTCATAGTAGATAAAACCTGTTAAATCAATTGCCTCAGTTTATGGACTGTTTAAAGACCTTCTGGCTTTAAATATTGTAATGTTTCTTGATATGATCTCATATCCCTTCCAACTGTTATGATAGCACTGAATTTCCAATTTTTTATCGAACATTTTGTAATTGTAATAATAGAAATGTTTGAGAAAATGTTAGTTCAGACAAATGTCTATTATGGGTTCCTTTTAGATTTTAGATCATTATCAAGACTCAAAATCTGAGTGACCCAGTGTGTAATAAACTGAAAAGGCATACAGCATTTGCACCACGTTCCTTTGTTTTATCAAGTATGAAAATCCACATCAGAAAATTGCTCGTTGTTTTTTTTCTCCCATGGGGCGTGATGTGTTATCTGTTCTGTGACATGATTTTCTTTTCTTTGATTAAAAGACTTCTGCAAAATAGGCTCTGTGCTGCGAGTTTTCTGCCAAACACACCATATAATGACAACACAGCCAGCGGCTTAACGAGCAGGAAGGAGCGCAGAGGAAATGGGATTCCAACTGAATCAAATGGTTGAATTAAATGAGGGGAGGACACACACACACAGACACACACCACACAGCAGTTAGGACTTGACAGATTCTGATAAACTGAATGATATTTTCATGGTTTTGTTTGTTCTGTGTTGGTTTATATTTAAAAAGTCTCACACTAGCTGAGCTCTTTATTGTATTTGTTATGTATAAATTCTGTGGGGTGGCTGAAAAGCTTCTGAAAGACTTTGATATCCACCTAATACCATGTTACCTTGCAGGAATAATGAACATGCCCTTCAGTTATAGATTTTCCTGGATCGGTGTCCATGATAGTGAATAATATGGTGTAATGAGGGGTTAATATGAATCGGGTTTTCACCAAGTAGCGGGAAGGCGACCTGAAGAAAAATCCTCCAATAACGTCCACCAGCATATTTAGCTACTTCATTTGATTTTTTTCTGTTTATCCACACTTGTATAATGCAAATGTTGAGCACATTTTATTCAAGGATCCCTAACACAATGCTGTTTGTCTCAGTGCAGAAATAACAGCAGAGAAATAGAGTCCCATATCACTTCACACTATTCTAACTTAATTTGTTATTGCCAATTTGTTATAGGTGTGATCCCAACTATTTTCACAAGAACTGATACTGATAGGCCTACTAAGCTGATGCCAGAAGTCTTAAAATGTAATCGTACTAGTTTATCATTGGTAGTTTAAATGCACTATATTCTGAAAGACTGAACAATGAGGGAAGATTCACACGTACATGTTGCTAGTATATTTGCTCGCATGTTCATCATAGCGACAACAACCAAACACTCACAGGGCAACCTAACTGAGCTTCCATTAGCAGGAAGCATGAGCCAAGATATCTGCCTTTTTCATATAAAATAGGGTGATTAATAGATGCAATAATCAACTTCTCCCTTATTTTGATGCTAAACTGCATAAGCAATTATCACACTCTCTCTGGATGATTACATAATGGGATTTGATTGGCCACTGGCAGCACTGGGGCATTTAAAGGAAAACAACATCTGATTAGCTGGTGTTTGAAAAAGTTTATCTCTTCTTGACTTTTCAGCACAAGTCCCACAAGTAAAGTGAAGGCATTCAGTTCAGCAATGCATGACTTCAGCATCAGATTGGATTTTTGAAAAATCAAACAATTTAAGAGACTATTCCTTGTCTTGAACTTTATATTTCAGACTGTGAGTAATGCAAAACTATCTCCAGATATTAATACACATACAATCTGTTTTCCAGCCATCATTAAACAGCAAAACAAGAATGCACTACAAGTGAACTTTGCAATGAATTCCCACTCTCTGGCAGTGGTGTGTGGTGACTTTTACAGACAGACAAGCAGAGACGATGAGATTAAAAAAAAACACAGTGTTTAACACACCAATGACACAAATTGGACCAAATTAAAACATACCATTTTGTGCTGCCTTTCTTTTATTCTTTTATGTATGCTGACAGCCTTCTGCATCATGCTGGACTCTGGTTGGACATCTTCACCTTTCTGTTGCAGAAGTGTAATAAATTAATGCCTCTATAGTGATCATGACATTATTTACCACTAGCTGACAATGACCAGTGGTGGAGGAATTTTTCAGAACCATTCCTTCAGTACAAGTAGCAATATCACTATACATAAAACTACTTATTGTTAGCCAATTTGATTAAAGTATCAAAAATATATTCTGCAGAAAAAACATTCCCCATCAGTGTTATATGGATTAATATTACTGCTGCAGATGAAAAAGCTCATTTAAAATATTTTACATTTTGTCATGCATCATATTCTGTCATATGTTTGTAGCACAAGTGTCTTATTAGAACAAGTTTTCATGAGCTCAGAAAAAAAAGTATTTTGAAATATATATGATAATACGAAAAAAAATCAAAGCTGAATTAAAAGGCTTAAGCACTGTGTGGGAATGTGAATGAAAAGTTAAGGTGGTGTATTAGCAAAACAGCTGATTAACTCGTTTCTCATACATGCTAATCTGAAAGAGCTTGTGGAGCCTGTGCCTGCTGAACTTGCCTATTTTTATTAAACCGGACACTGCAGGAGTAGCGGATACCCTCTTCTTTATCTGAATCTTCTCTGTGAAGGATTTTCTAGCTAATGTGCTAAGAGTTACATCATCATCATGTTGGCCGAGGTGATGAGCAAGTGAAAACTCATTCGTTGAGATGATCAATCATAGAGGAATTGCTCATTTATTTGCTAAAGCTAACACTGATTCCACATGTATCTGTATATATAATAAAACACAGATCGTAACTGATCTCAGAGCAGTGAGCCAGGTGCTGTTTGACTAGCAAACTTCAGTGTCTCGTCAAAAAAGAGGTTTATCCACAATGTGCCAACAACCAAAATAAAGCTGCTTACCTCTCAGCTTGCCAAGATCCCAACAGGACACGGACACGCCCATGAAAATGATCGTATCAATGCTAATAAGTCAAGCCGAGTCAAGATAGCTTTCCAATCAAGATGGCAGTATATTATAGGATGGATGCAAACAAGCAATGGGGCAGAGCACTGTTTGAAATGTAAGGAGAGAGATTCAATTTGGTATATTTTAATTTATGTCTATTTTTTAGATTTCACAGGGCAAGCACTGCTCTCCTTGCTTGTCCTGACTAAATACTGATGCTCTCTGGACTTCTGGTTTTAAAGTGGTACAGGCAAGATAGTCCACAATGAATAGGACCCCATGGAGCTGTAACCCAAAAATGTAAATATTGTGGGGTAGATTTTTTTCCAGCATCATTTTTATCATTATTGATAAACTAGTCACGACAATAGATACAGATCCATTTTTAGATTTTTTTTACTGGTGTCAATTACAGTGTAATACCTTTCTGTAAATATTAGGGATGTCAAGGCACCATAAGACACTTTACAGGATCTGGCATTTTGCAGGTTTCAGACCCAAGGAGCAGACTCAGATCACTGATAAGAGTTTTAAAAGGTTTATTTACAGGATAAGTAGAACTAACGACAGGCAAATGTGTAACTGGACTGGTACAATTTCCAACAGAGGTACTCGAGTGGCGTCTGCAGAGAGGGAAACAGACAGTTAGCATCTCCAACTAAGAGAATAGAGAAAGAATGAGCGAGAGAGAGAAAAAGAAAAAACAGGGGAAAAAAACCCAAGCATGCCCAGACCCTGACAGAAACTATATTTTTAATGTCCAATTAAATGGGTGCCAGCACGGGAGTACATCATATGATAAACATTAGAAACCATTAAAAACTCAGTCACTATACATTAGCAAAGTGCTAGTGTTTTATGGGCAAAATCAGCTTCCCTGTAATAAAACCTACATATGAGAGAGTGTTGTTTTATTTAGACTCAGGTATGTTATCACAGCTGTATTTTTGAAAACTAAAATAAAATCCAGACTTTTTTGTCTAGAAGCATGTGTAAATAGTTAAGTTAGCTCTATACAGTAGGTTCAGAAAGTATTCAGACCCCCTTCATTTTTATCAATTTTGTTATGTTGCAGTCTGACGCTACAATCATTTAAATTCATTTTTCTTCTCATTAATCTACACTCAGTACCCCATAATGACAAACTGAAAACAGAATTTTAGGATTTCTTGTAAATTTATTAAAAAGAAAAAACTGAAATATCACATTTACATAAGTATTCAGACCTTTTGCAAAAACACTTGAAATTTAGCTCAGCTGCCTCCCATTTCTCTTGATCGTTGCTGAGATATTTCCACACCTTGATTGGAGTCCACCTGTGGTAAATTAAATTGATTGGACATGATTTGGAAAGACACACACCTCTCTATAGAAGGCCTCACAGCTGACAATGCGTATCAGAGCAAAAACCAAGCCATGAGGTCAAAGGAACTGCCTACAGAG
>VUQI01029771.1:14109-28241 GCA_015106735.1 Paratilapia polleni | reverse complement strand
CCAGAGAAAACTACAGAGTCCGACATTGTTTTGGCAAAATTACACACCGACTCAATATTAATTTTAGTGACCTCCGATTGGCGTAACCGGGTGTCATTACTGCCGACGTGAATTACAATCTTACCAAATCTACGTTTATCCTTAGCCAGCAGTTTTAAATTTCCTTCAATGTCGCCTGCTCTGGCCCCTGGAATGCAATCGACTATGGTCGCTGGAGTCTGTAGCTTCACGTTTCTGAGAATAGAGTCGCCAATAACCAGAGTTTTTTTCCTCAGCGGGTGTGTCACTGAGTGGGGAAAATCGATTTGAAATGTGAATGGGTTGGTGGTGTACCGGGGGCTTTTGTTTCTGACTACGCTTCCTCCTCAGCCATATTCATATTCTTATGAATATGGCTTCCAGGAAACTGCAGATTATGAACCAGAAAACTACACACAAATATCTTATCAGATTAAACAATTAAATGATGGCACTTTACATCTAAAGGGCCAAAGGTTACCTTCTCACTGGCATCATAATGTTCTACAAAACACTTACTGAGGGCCATAACTCTGGAACAGAAGTATTTAGGCAGAATGCTTGCCTGCCTGAATATTAAATTCCTTAAATTCCATATATGTCATGTTGTGGAAGTGTAAGACCCAAGAGCAGATGCCAGAAACAGACTTAAAGTGAACAAAAAGCAAGTCTTTATTATGGCTGAAGAAGTCCAAAAACAAAAATCCAAAAGCAGAGGCAAAAACAGAATCCTGAGATGCAAGCAACAAAATCCAAAAATCACAAGGCCCACCAGGGGAACACAGAGAAAGACATCAGCACAACACAACAAGGTTAAACTGAAAGACAAGGGGTATATATACACACATGGAGCACACTAAGGGCTAATTAGGGGAGTGGAAACACCTGGGTAACAAGAAACAGGTGAAACTAATTAATATTAACAAGACAGGGGAAGTAAAAATAAATACAAGACACAAGGGAGAAGAGAATACCAAAATAAAACAGGAAGTAACCTAACAGATTAACATACTCAAACCTGACATAGCAAGACACATGGAGGAAGGCTGGAAAATAACACAAGAAACTATACTTAACAATAAAAAGCAAGACCGAAAAAATAACTTACAAAAAAGCTCAAAATAATCACAAAATCCAACACAAATTAACAAAAGCACAAAGACCCTGGTACTATGTTTTAAATAATATACTGCTATGCAGTATATTAAACTATATTACTCGAGTGGTTGGCAGAGGCATAAAACTGCAAGCGGTACTAGTTTTCTCTTAGAATAGGACTGGTTTTAGTTAGTGCTGTAAATTCCTTATATAGTTTCACATATTTACATATTGATCAGGGACTAAATTTCCCTATTAGTGCTCCAGAGGTATGGGGTTTCTTGATTTCTATCTCTTACAAATCATTCCGTTTTTTTTCACTGTAAAATTCTCTGTCCTTTAGGCCTAACACACACACTAAGTGCTTCCAAAAACTGACAAAGTTAATCATTTAAAAATCATGCTTAGCAACTAGAAGGATATAGTAAGTTTTTTTTTTCTTAATCTGCAGGGTACTTTTATTTTTTTAACTTAAAAATTTTAATAATCCTTGGTGTTATTATTCTGAAATAATTATTTTTCATTTCCTTTTGAGATATGCCCACCCGCCAAGAGTGTGTGTTGGCAACTTTCTCAGGATGTGTGAATTTATTTATCATAAGATTACTGATGAGAAAACGAGAGAAGCAGGCAGGTAAGATGAACAGGAAGGCTAGAAGGGAAATTTTGGATGGATTGAGGTGGATGGAGAAAAAAGTCACTGGAGAGCATTAAAAACGAAGGAACGAAAAGTAAAGGAGAGAAAAACAAGAAATACCAAAATAAATGATCAACAAAGATAGCATGAGGTGATAAATGGCACAAAGAGGCAAAGAACAGAAATGCAGGAGGCAGTTTGTGTTTTTGTGATTTCTCTGTGCTTGCATGCGTGTGATTGCGTGTGTGTATGTGTGTGTGTTATTGCAAGGGCACCAGATGCTCAGATGATGAATGGGTTGCTATCACAGCAGCGGCAGTGTAGTGACACTGAAGACCTTAGATCACATGGCTGACACATACACACACACACATACATGCACAATGTATTCTCTGACAGCACTAGAGTAGAGCTGAAGTTATCTTTCATGTTACAATACTCAATAATTTTTTTTGTTTTTTGATTTCCCTATGTTTTGTTTTGTCATATATTGTTGTCCTCTTCCTTCACTTTCTCATCTTTCTTTACACAACCTCACACATTTAGTATCTAGTAAGTGTATTCATGCTACCTACATGTGTTCCCACAACAGATTCCTGAAACCATGTCGGAGGTTTTTCTGTTTTGTGCCAAACCCTGACCTGCATAATATTCTTCATACTCACAGGGCAGATATGATTCAGCAATTTGCATATGTGCCCAGGTATCATTGTATGTGTACGTTTCTGTATGTACTATGCATGCATCCAGTTACAGTATGTAAGAGAATGAAGTAAAAATTAAGCTGAAGAAATTAATAAATAAAGAAAAGCATTGCTGCTTGTAGGAGTATAAAAGGCAAAGAAGCAACAGGCAAGCAACAAAAAAATTCTTCTTTTCAAGGTACTTCTGATTTACTCTGACCTTTACCTCCTTCCTCTTATCTAAATTCAAGGTCATGCAATTGTATTATTACGCATTTCTTGTAAACAATAGGCATCTGAAATTGCTCTGTATCAGTGGTTTACAGCATGTTGGGAAAAGGTCACATGAGGGTGGGCTTGTCTTAACTTTTGACAAAGGAAATTTAATTTACATATTTTGTGCATTCTCAAGCTCTTTCAAACATTTCTTGTGGACTCAGGCTTGGTTCTGTTGTCATTTCAAATGTGGTTTGAGATGAATCTGTGCATTGGCTTAGTTTTGAATGGAATTCATTGTCATCCAGGACAGATGCCACTGGACAAGCATGGTCATTTATGACCTAATCACACACATTAACATATTATTAGTTAAGAAAAGACAGGTACCAGTTTGACCTGCATTATGACACTTGTGTAACTGCAGTCAGGAATTTCATCCATCCATTTTCTTAACCACCGATCAAACTTGGCATTGACTGGCTGCAGCCTACCCCAGCTGTCATTGGGTGAGAGGCAGGGTACACCCTATAGATATGTCGCCAGTCCATCACAGGGCTAACAAAGAGACACAGACAACTGCGCACTCTCACATTCACACCTACGACCAATTTAGAATCACCAATTACCCCGACGAGCACCAGAGCACCTGGAGGAAACCCATGGAGGCACAGGGAGAACATACAGTAGATAGACCCTAGTCATCCAGGTCGTTCAAAATAATAACCCTCTTGCTGTGTGACCACTGCACGAACTTGTAATTCTGCCTTGAAAACCATGTGTTGTTAAATTTGGAGATTTAGCAGTGTTTCTGTTCTTTTCTTTTCTTCCTCTGCAGTTAATCCCAGTTCACTACTTTCCTCAGCCAGACATTGCTATTTAATTCTATTTAAACCGTTCTACTTTGGGTGCCAGATTCTTTTGTTATAGATAGAAACCTCGGCCCTGTACTACAAAGCGAGTTCAACATACCCAGGGTATCTTTCTGTTATCTAGATTCACTTACCCTAACACTGGCGATCAGGATAAGCGGTCACAAGAAGCTGATTATCAACTCGCTAAAGAGTTTCCTGATCTAGGTACAAGCACATTCACATGAAAGCAACACAGCTGCTGCAGATAAATCAGTGGTGAGTGGAAAAGCACTGTACAGTAGTTTAGTGTTAAAAGCACTGTGTGAATGTGTGTGCGCTTGAATGTTTTGGTGACTAAGACTGGAAAAGAGCTGCTATATTAATAAAGTTTAGCCTATTTGATGGCAGGAAGAAAGCCGGCAAAAGTGCCAATTGTGTGAGTTAATAGACTTATCAATATCACAACTTTATCATTAAGACACGGTAGAATCTGATGGATTACAGTTGAGTATTCCATTAAATTAATGTTTAAATTTGCATAAGACAGTTTTAGTTTTTATGCTTTCAGCTGCAGCCCCAATGGTGTTTAATGATCTGAGAGCACGTAAAGAATTAATACAAAAACAGAATTCAAATGAAGGCTTAGTCTGTGTGACTGATATAAAGTCCATAAGTACAAATAGGTGCCCTGACTTATATATTAACGCTTAGATAACAACAAAATTGTTATGAAAGTGTTTGCAGCCAACAGTAAAAAAAAAAACAAAAAAACAATAATAATAAAAAAACCAAGGAAAGTTGAGTCTAAAAAAATCTATATTTCTTACTGATGCTCATCAGGGAAACACAAAGACAGACGCTATTAAATAACTTTAGACCCTCCTACTATCCGCGCACAGGGGTCCAAGGAATCTTCCAGGAATGGTGATCCTATTTTCCGGAGACTTGATTGGTCAGTAGGCGGTGATTTCATGTTGATCTCCAATCTGGAGCAGGTTAGGTTTGCAGCATAAGTTGCCATGGTGATGTACCCCAGTAAGAAGTGAACCACCTTCGTAGTACAGAAAATCCAGGGTTAACCCTGAAGTTACCTGGATAAGAGGAAATCCTGCTTCGTAGTACAGGCCTCTGGTTCATGTGCTGTGACCCCAAACACAAACAACAACAGCCTGCCCATGTACAGGGTTAACACTGTTTATGTGTTGCATGTGTGACTTTTTGTGTATGTGTTCATGTCTGTGAGCACAGTTTATCTCAACTGTTTTTTTTTGTGTGTGAGGTTGATTGGCATCAGTGATAAATTACTTCCACCTCTCTCATTTACAAGTACCTCATTAGATTTGTCCTTTAACAAGCCAATCAAACACTAGACTAATTAATATATCATATCACCACGGTAACTGCAGCCACAGGTCCATGTTGCATGCTGGGAAACAGGCATCTGTTTGTTGTTTTTAGAGACAGGTGTATTTGTGTATGTATGTATATGTGTGTGTGTGTGTGTGTGTTTCTATTTATGTATCTTAGAAACTTTTTTTAAGCTTTAGTTGATATATAGCTGCACAGTAAGTTAAACACGCTTTTACTTGATAAATTCTTCAAAATTTCAAAAAGTATCACCTTTGGGGAAAAGTGTGTGCAATAAACTCACCAAGTATTAAAATAAATAGAGTAATTTGCAGTTTTTCAGTTATTTGCTCTAATTCTATGCTAACTGCTTATACCCCTGCTTATTGGACAATAATGGAGGAGGAATTCAGATGTTTTACTTTTTACTTTAGTAAGCATACCAAACTGTAAAAGTACTGTCTTATGATTAAAAGTTATGCATTGAAGAAAAATAAAAAAGCTTTAAAGTGTAGTACATAATGATGCCAATGACAAGGAGAAAAATGCCTCCTTGTGATTGGCATCATTATGTACTACATCATTAGATTAGATTAAATATTGAGACATGCTGTCACAATGCTGTAAACTACAAAACAGCTCCCAAATGTCTGTCCATTGATTAATTGATTAATAATAATTTTTCTCACTATATATTGTGTTGGCTCCACACTAACATGGGAGTGAGCGATCCTGTACAAAGCAAAAATATTCAAAAGTAAAAATATTTAGTTACTGCAGCCTCGAATCTGAAAAGTGATTTATTTATTTTTATGTATTTTCCACCTTAGCAGTATATCTAGATGTGTGTCATTTTGTCTGACTGGTGGTGCAGGTGTTAAGTTGTTTTATAATCACATTTTCCATGCACTGTCCAATCATTTATGACTCTGACTACGATTATGACTATTTTCCTCTTGCAAAAGATGGTTAATATCAAGACTGAGACTCCTTACAGTGATGCTGAGCTCTGCACCTGTACTGCTACACTGTTACTTGCTTTAAGAAATATATTTATTTTCACTTTGTCAGCTTCCGCTGAATTAGGATTTTTAGGATTCTTACTTAAATGGTTCATGTTAATTCAATTTATGTATCTCAAGCTCTGCAAGCAAAGTTTATAAGCTCATGAACAGTTTGTGTGAAACTTACTCAGAGTTGTTTCAAAGCATTACATGAACACAACTACACCACTTAAATGTGTAGCTGCAAAAATATAACTCTAAACCTTTTCTGACTAATTTGAGGCCCCAAAAAACCTACTATAAAACTGTGTATTAAAAAATTAATATGAGGAATGTTGAATAGAATTTGTACAGCTAATTAGAGGGTAGCAGATGAATGATAAAGGCTATAAGGTAGATGACCATCTTACATAAGTCTGACTGATACATTTTATGAGTTAATCTTTATCTTATTAACCAAACTTGTATAGCACATGCTTTTGGGATTGAGTATGTACAATAATGATATAGTAAGGTTAGAGGACAATATCTATTCTGTTATTTGAATTTAATATACAGTACGGTGCAAAAACTGAGCCACCCCTCACTTTATATTTTGCTAGGAAATTGGGAAACAGGTGCAGCAATTTATTGAAACCTATGCAAACATACATGAATATACAGTGTACAAGGCAAAAACAGAGCTTGTACAATTCTGACAAGCTTGAAAGTTAATATTTGGTATTTGGGTTACATTTTACAATTAATCTATGATTCACAAGGTTATAGGTGCAAGGAAAACAAGCATTTGCTGATGCTAATGTGCTGACCTTCATTTCACTAAAATTCATGACATTTTTGGGCTTCTGAAGTAGGGTATGCTAAAAAAAAAAGAAAAAAAAAAAGAGAGAATCCCTGGGTTAGGATTAGGGAAGACACTTTTGAGGTTTCACACGCATCATTTCTTTATATTTTGCTAGGAAAATGAGACATAGGTGCAGCAATTTATTGAAACGTATAAACATACATAGAAATGCAGGATATAAAGCAAAAACAGAGTTTGTATAATTCTAACGAGCTTGAAAGTCAGTATTTGGTATGACCACCATTATTCTTCAACACAGCCTGAACTCTCTTAGGCAAGATTTCTTGTAATTTTTTAAATTGGTCTTCAGGAATAGTTCTCAGCCTTTTCTCCTCTTTTGTCCTCCACTTGTCCAGTTTCCTCAATTTTTTTAAGGACACACTGCACACCATTACAAGATATGCCACTTTTTTGGCTACTAGCTCTTTGGGAATCTCCTTGTTGGTGCAAAAACACTATTTTATGCCTGTCAAACTGTGTGATGCTAGTGAAAGTCAGCCAGTGTCCAAAGAAAAACTTTGAAAGACCTTCAGAAAGCCTGGTGAACTATTACTCAAGATCATTTTAAAAAATTACAAGGAAGTGTGGCTTCTTGGAAGCAAAATATACAGAAATGAGGGGTTGCTCAAGACTTTTGCACAGTACCACACACACACTTCATTTATATATATATATATACACACTGTATATGGTTTTCGCTTAATTATAGAGGTAAATTTATCATTTAGCTTTATTTAAACTGATATTAAAATTTGATGAAGACCCCCCCCCCCCCCCAAAATAATACATTGAATTCAGGATGATTGTAAACACAGAGAAAGAGAGACCATTTCAAAGACAAGTCAGTACAAGATTGAAAAGGTGAACAGTTCAGGGTATTGGTGTTCACACACTTTCAAAGCATCAGAAAGTAACCAAGTCTGACTTTGTGCCAACAAATTCCAGGGAACAGTGTATACTGCAGCTTTGGGGGCTTTAATGTAACAGATCTTTTTAAAGTTTACCTGTTTAAGAATCAATTTTTAATTAACATGTCTTGTGTTTTTCTCTGAAAAGAGGTAAGTGAGAAAGGCGGTAAGGAGGTAAGTGAGGATAGACAGGGATAGGAAGTCCTATAAAGACTAAAAGCTTGACAAAACTAAATTACTAATAGCATTTAACTTTATAGATGTGAAAATGGGAAAGTGCAAGTTCAAAGTGCTGTGTAGAGTACTTGAACAGAAGTGTTCAGAATAGAAAAAACATTTTCACTAAGGAACTAAGAGGTGTGTTTTTGGACAACTGCAATGGTAGAACCAAAGATAAAGAAATGAAAGAGAGGGAGTCATAAATGTGAGTCAGACAGTCAATTGCCTGTCTCCCTGTCACTAATTTCCTTATCTCCCAACTCCTCTCATTCTCCCTTTCATCCCCACTTTGTAAGCCAGTCTCTCCTCATTCCATTATATGGTGCAGGGCTCAGAGGTTGATGTATGAGTGCTCCATAGAGGGACTTGGACATGAGAGACTGCTGGACATTCATCACACACATCAGTCACACTTACACTCTTTGGTCAAAACCATGAAAGGGAGCTTTGAGTAGAGCTGCTGGGCTGACAATACACAACTCCATTAGAATAGAAGTCATAAAGAAATGCAAGTGCAGTGAATGACAAAGATGTGGGGGGATTGGGGTGTTGATGATGTTGTGTTTGTTGTTCAAAGAAGAGAGAGGTCTAAGTAATGGTATTTTAACATATACAGTGCCAAGTCAGTTCAGTATATTCTTTTAAATTTCATGGTCTCACTGCTAACTAGCATGCAAGGGATAAATTTATGCTTTTGCATAAGGTCAGTATGAAGATGTTAACACTGAAATGCAACACTGAACTTGGCTTACAATTTATGGAAGCTTTTAGAAATTATTTCAAATGTCAATGGGCTGAAAATAAGCAGCAATTACAATTACAATTTGGGCAATTATAAGAGAGGGGCAAAAAATCAGAAAAAATATAAAGCCCATGAAATGAAGCGATAGAACAAAAATTTAAGCTATATATATATATTTTCTTTTTTTGAGGGGGCGGGTTGTACTTTTGCCTCTACTGGACAGTGACATACAGACAGGACAGAGGGCGAGAGGTATTTGTTTTGCTATCGAAGGCATGATAAAATATTCACAAAAGTCCTCTAGTATTTGATCTCTTTTAAAAGGAGCAATCTGAAAATAAAAGCTGGTGAGAAAACTTGCACACACTCGCCAAAACTGTTATAGCATGGGGACTGGGCAAAATGAGGGACGTGTGTGAGTGTGTGTGTGTGTGTTAATGTGTGCTGAGGGTGGATGGTGGGGTGATGATGGGGGAGGCCAGCTCACTGAACAGTGTCATAAAGCCTGTGTGCTGATTCTGTCACCAGAAGATTTACACACACACACACACATACATAATCATGTGATGCACTTAGAGCAGGCTTCCATCACATATCTCACAGTGTGACTGCCCTTGGAAATTGTCTTTCTCTCCCTCTTGTTATTCCTCCCTGTATTTCCCCCTCTAAGTGTTGCTATCTCATTCACACTGAGCGGTCTACACCATTGTTATACCCCTCTCTTAGAAATAACAGTGGGAAACAGAAACTGTTTTTTTCCCTTGTCCCTTTCTCAAAGTCACAGCGATTATCTCCTCTACTGTTATGTCACACACAGACACACGTACTGAGATTCCTTAGCATAAACTCGCCATGTCACCGATCTGTACTGAAGTATGACGTCCCTTTTTTAACCACAGTCACAGTATCACTAGATTTCTTTACACAGTGATTTACCAAAGTGAAGACTTCTTTAGCGTGCCAAGTGCTTTGTAATTGACTTATGAGATATGAGAGTTGACTATGTGTGACAGTGGTGATGTGAGTTGACATGTTTTTGTAGTGGTTGTGAATGCGTTGTATAACTAGGATGAAAAGGCCGGGATTTTGTAGAATTGTAAACTTGTATTCAGGTTAGATATCTTTAAATAATTAATATTTTAGTTCCTTCAAAAGGCACTTCCATTAGATTATCTGTAGAAGTGAGTGTTCTACATTGTTCATGAGATTTCATATAGTACTACCACATGTGCAACAGTCCAAACTGAGTTAATACAATGATATAGAAGTTACTGCATTTCAAATGTTCAATTATATGTTTCAATTATAATTATATATTTAAATTATAGTAATTGTGACTCATCATATGCACTGAAGAGAAAATGTGCACTTCTGATTGTTTAATGCAACCAGTAAGATGTTACATTGATATTTAGTTGCAAAATTATGCAAAACTGAAATATAGTAGGTTTGCTGAATCACACCCAGACTGTGTAGTATGATTTAATTTCTTCACATTGATGTTGTGTGATGTGATGTGCTACCAACCTAAACAGCAGACCAGAAAACAGCATAATCACGCATCACCTTTTGTGCGGTTTACAAAGCTCCATTAAAAAAGAGGCCACATTGCCAGCAAAGTCTCTTTCCATGAAGCTTTCCATCTATCTCCTCAGGAAGAGAGAAAAAAAAAAAGTTTAAGTCTGCTGTTGGTGTTGGCGGTGTTTAACAGTGTCGGCGTCTTGATTGACAGGTACTGACTCAGCGGGAGGCAGCATGCCAGACAGAGGGAAAGAGAGAGAGGGAGGAAAAAAGGAATCAACATTATTGGAAGAGCAAGAATGGGGCTTGAAGACAGTTTAAGTGGAGAGAGAGAGACAAACATAATGACAAAGAAAGAAACAAAAGGAAAACAACAGTGTACTTTGCACATCTTACTCACAAAGATGCACACATAATGACAACCAAAATACTCTTATTTTACAGAGTTGCACTGCATTTACACATGGGTATATGTGACTCAGTGTTATATCTGTCTCAGCACAGCACTGAGCTTCTAAATAAGTACATAAACAGGTTTGATGAGCAGATCTGTCACTTTGTGAACCTGTATGTTAAAACCAAATCATCACAATATTAGAATAGCAGACTGTATTTCAGCACTTTGGTGAGGTCTTTACTGTCTAGCACTTTGGAAACTGCAGAGCTGTTCCTGGTTCTGAAATAACTTATGCATACTCTATAGTATTCTCTGTTGACACTGTTACTGGCCAGGGTTTTCACTGTTTTGTTTTGTTTTTGTTACAGAAATAGAAAGATATACTGTAATAATAAATATTGTTCAACATGAATGTTCAACATCTGAAAGGTCCTGGTGTGTTTTGATGAATCAATGTGTGGTGGGAATCTTTACCAGCCGCCAACGAATAAGACAGAAGAATGATGATTGTTGAGCTCTAAACTACAATTCATAGCTGTCAGTCTCCTAATATCATTACAAAACTGTTGTCCCTTAATAATTTACAAACTTTAATTAAATTTAATTTACTGCAGGTTAGAGCAGATACCACAGAACAGAAAGTATTAAGTCAATTTGTGATCCTTTAAATGTAGGGATATCATTGTTTGCAGTATGCACAAAAAAGTATGTTATATCCTTTTAAATATTCAAGTCAAAATGTGTCTTCTTAATAAAGATGATAAGTTAGTGTGCACTTTAGCTCTTATGTTTAAGAACACTATAATTTAAAGCTCATGTAATTTTGTCTCTGTCTTTCTTAGCTCTACCTGTGTAATGAAACTAAAATTGATTCTAAAACATCACCTTACTGTGCATCTTCTGCTAAACATTTTCTTCTGATAGTAGGCGTAAGGAGGCAGTTGGGTCTGATGTGAGCGAGTGGGATAAGATAACATTTTTTAACCATTAATGTAACAATTTTGAGTAGCCAAGCAGTTTAAAAACCCTTCTACATTCAGCTACCTGCTAATGCAAACAGTCTTTTTAGCAGCATGTAATACCATGAGAGGACGCCTGCTCTGCAGTGGGGAAACATCCCTACTGATGAGATTAGGGACCAATGGGGGCATTAAACTTGCCAATCAGAACACAATGAGGATTTTTTTTTTTTTTTTATTCCCTATCTGCTTTATTTACCACTCTTTTTCAAAATATCAATTTTTTTCTGTTTTCTCCCATTTTCCTTCTCCATTTTAATCATCCACTAATTAGTCTCGTGGGTCCTGAACAAACAAAAGACATCATTCGAGGTAGATAAATCCAGACAGAGACAAATCTCTGTCTAGAGACACTTTTGTTTCTATAAATAGAGACGGCAGTAAAGCATTCCTTTAGCACCAAAGCAGGGTTTCAAAAAGCATAAATATCAGAACAACAGGAAAACACAATCATGAAGGAGACTAGAAAAAAAAGAAAAAGATAGTTGTTTTTTTTTTTTTTTTAAAGAGTTCATAACAACTCAGTGATGTTATGAACTGTGGCACAAAAGTAAAACTTAAATGTTTTAATTTGGTGCCAAACTGTGAAGCCAAACAAGTGTAGTGGTGGGTTGGGTCGATGACAGACAGACAGACTGAGCTCTGACCTTAACCATGGAGTAGGTACCTTTATTAGGAATGGTACTTCTCCCTGACGGTGCTATCATGTTGTCCTGTTTCTAACTGTCTCTCACAAGTAGGCTACATGGGGACAGCTGTTGTGCTTTTACTTAAGAATATGTTTGTGTATGTGTGAGAAAGAGAAGGAGACCACGACTTGTCCTTTTAATTCTTCTCTTTTTACACTAGGCCTGCAGCAGAACCTCGTAAATCTGTTGGAATACTGAATGGCTCACTGCAGAGGAGCCCTATTTGTGTGTCTGAATATATTTAGGTGTGAACACATTGTTTATATTTGAAAACATCCCTGTGTGTTTGCTGGTGCATGTAGCTGCAGTGTGATTTTGTGATTGTCTGCCCAAATGTGTTTACTTGTTTGTGTGGAATTTTTTTTGTCTTTACATATATGTGTGTGTGTGTGTGTGTGTGTGTGTGAGGGAGAGAGAGAGAGGGTGGTGGTGTGGGGTGTGTGTGTGTGTTGTGTGTTATTCATTCCACTGGCTGAACACCTGAATGCCCACAGTGACAGAGAGGAATGGCAGGCTGTCCAAACCAACAACCAACAGCCAACAGAGAGTGTTCCCAATTCAGTTGGCTTAGTCTTTTATCACACTGGTGCAAACACATTCACACAAACACATGAAAAAAACAAACAAACAAACAAAAACAAAAAACAACAACAAAAACAAAAAAACAAAACAAATATACAGCACGGTAACACCAACAGCATGTGTAAGTATTCAACATGAAATCCCCTGTTATGCTATCCATCACACATGCACATGCCTACAGTGTTGCTACTGATTTTATTTGTGTATCATTAATTAACCCAGAGAACTGCCCCTGCACATTGTACAATAATGATATAATGTATGGCATATTTTTTTTTAAATGGTAAATAAGTCAGATATCTTTAATTATCATGGTAAATAATATAACGGTAATTGTTTCTGCTTGGTGTGCACTCAAACAATTGATTATATAATAATAAATTGAAGAAATATATGCACATTTTCAATTTTTACAAAATGGAACAAAAGCTAAAAAAAGAAAATAAAAGACATGAATAAATAAATAAAAACATAATTAGATTAATAAATAGCATGCTTTGGTATGAAAAGATCATCTCAAAGTACTGAGTCTTTCAGGAGTAATCACTGTGCTAAAGATAATAATGCATCTGTATGAAAATTTTTAATTCATCTATGGTATCATATCATTAAAAGGTCCAGAGAATCTGGAGAAATCTCTGTATGCAAGAGACAAAGCCACATCCCAGATTGAATGGTTGATTACAAATGTTGATTAGAAATTCCTTTTTGAAATCATGGACACTCTGTTCTTCAGGATAAAGAGATGAGGGGAAGTCCAGCTTAGTGTGAATGCACAATTCAAAAGCCAGGACCCATCATGGTACATGGGGGACATTAATGGACAAAGCTTGCCACATAGCAGGACAATGCCATTTTCACATATTGACATATGTTTCTGTAATTAAAGAGTTTGTGTGCTTAACTAACCTGTCTACAGAACGTCCAGTTCAAAACATTTGGTGAAATGAGAAATGAAAAATGCAACAGTTAAGGCCACAAAATTTGAAAACCTGCATTCATCAAAAAGAGAAAATAGAAGACAGAAGATGACACAGATAGGAACAGATTTAGGACACAGATTTTCTCTTTTTTTTTAATGTGTTGCTGGCATCAAATTAAACATCAGCACATTAAAGAAAACAAATGTCTTTGTTATTTTCAAATTAATATAGGGACTTAAATGATGTGCAAGTAATTGCATTGTGTTTTTTATCAATATTTTACTCAGTTGTACTCAAGACCCAGTAAATAAAAAAAAAAAAAAATTAAAACAAAAAAGAAAAAAAAAAAAAAAAAAAAAAAAAAAAAAAAAAAAAAGCAGCAATAACAGATTCAAGCTTACATGAGTCAAAACAGACTGCGTAGACTTGAA
>VUQI01029771.1:0-12723 GCA_015106735.1 Paratilapia polleni | reverse complement strand
TATTTTTAACTTCTTTTTTTTTTTTTTTTATACAAAATGTCACTGCTTGAAAGATGAAATACAATATCACGGAAAGATTTTTTCAAGTACTATCTTCTGTCCTCTAATTCTTATTATTAGCTTTTTGTAAACTAATGTTGTTTATTTTGAGCTTCTTCTTTTGGGAGGTTGCGGGGGTGGAGATGTCACATGGATGGATCACGATCATATTTTCTCTTCTTCATTTTTCTCATTTGTCTCCTCTTCTCCCCACTGTTCCTATCTGTGTCTCATCTTCTGTCTTCTATTTTCTCTTCTTCTCGTCTGTTCCATAAAAAGCTGAGCTTCATGAGGAGATAATATGAGTGTGTTGTAGTATGTACTTAGGTTTGTCATGTACACCACATCAACCACACCAAACTCATCATGCTGGTAATTTTGTTCATTAGCATGCTACCTCTGATTTCTATAATTGAACTTGTATTCATGAATATTTGTCAATCATAAAAGTCAAAGTTTATGAACTTCTACACCACATACAACGTACTGAAAATAATTTATGGATACTATTAAAAATCTACTTAGCAGACTCCCTGAATTGATTGAAATCACTATTAGGGGGCTGATGGTATGCTTTAATGGTATCAGTGATGATGTGGCTGTAGTAGCTTTTGTTTTTACAGCTGTCATGGCATTATGATATTAATAAAGTTAGGTCATACTGTGCAGGGCCTCCAGGCTGTGGTACACTATAGGATTGATTGATGGCTCTCTTGTCAGTTCAATCTACGAAATGCATTAGAAGAGAAAGGGAAGGAGGGATAAGCGTAGGGCAGAAGAAAGGAGGGAGAGAAAAGGGGAGAACAAAATGGATTGGCTAGCAACACAGAGAATAAAAGAAGAAAAAATGAAGTGAGCAAGGAGAGAAGGAGGAAAAATAATGTGGGAAACATATTTTTATAATAATAATCCATTTTAATAAAAATAAACAGCATTTTTATAGTTCTGCACCAATTTACATCATTATTTAATAAAGCAGGAAAAAGCGTATATAGTCAGGATAGTTGAAAAGGATGAATGAAGGAGAGGAGAAGAGGAGAATGAAGGCAAGGACAGAAAAAAATAATTTAAAACATGACAAGGAAGAAGCAAAGATCCAACTTTCTTTTGGATTTTCTGTAGCAAAAGGCCACTGGGTGGAGAAACAATATTTTGTCAGAGTGCCGAGTTAGACTGATAACTTTGGATAGTTCTGAGTGATATGAGACATAAATACAGTTGCAAGACAATGAGTGAGTCAGTGACAGAGCGTAATGCAGAGTGTTTACAGTAAATCACTGAGTGACAAATTGCACAGTCACAAAACTGGCCACACACAATTAAGGAGTGACATTATGCAATCGGCTGCCACCTGTTGATTGAAGAAAAAAAACAAAAACATTGGTTGCATTAATTCTTTTACTAAGTCACATTGTTGCCACAGAGAAACACATGCAAAACTGATATATACACATCCACACACAAAACTATGTGTGTGCATCTATTGAGTCCCACCGTTGATGCATTCAGAGCAGAGTAAGCATTCTTGGGCAGTACAGAAACCTTCAATACAAACATATCAGCACACAGTTACACACACTGTGCTATTGATTAAGTGTGGACTTCGAATTCAGAGATAAAATGATCAGCAGCCCACTCCACTGTCGTATTCTACAGCAATGCTCTGCTATTGATTCATACACATTGTGTCTGCACAGACTGAGCAGATGCACCTAAAAAGAGAAACAGATGAAACTGCTAAGACTATTGCAGGAGAACTTCTTCACTGTGAAAAGGCAAAACATCTTTAATCCATTAGCCCACTTGACGAATATTAAGCCCTCTTTGTCCCTGGCATTAATATGTCTCATACCCAAATTGTGCTCAGATATAAATCAGTTGAGTCACACTTAGATAGAAATATTGAATGATTGTTTTCTATGCACATTTAAAGTAGCTTCAGCTTTCCATGCCAAAAAACAGATTGCAACATGCTTTCATCACCTCATTTAAATCTGGTGTTTTTTTAAAAAAATCCATTTTAACAAAGTATTGGTCTTTAAAAATTTAATAATTGCTACAAATGCAACATGCACTTTGAATTCATGCTCTGTATGTAATGGTGACAAACACATTTCTGCACACCTCTGTATAGGTTTTCGTTGATTTGCTCTTCACTGCATCTTGGGTGCATTTCCACCTCAATTTGATGCGCTTTGCTCTCTCTAATCACAGTTCATTCACCCAGTATTTTTGTTAATTCAGGTGTAAAAGGGCTCCTGGCGTGTAAAGGAAAACACACTGCTGTGTTATCACACTGTCACCTTGTAGAATGTATGGCACAGAATGATGTTGCTAAAGTGGCACTGTTAGAGTTTAGTTAATTACAGTATGATTTTAGATCAGATTGGTTAACCTTGGTTTGCTTAAAAAAGTTCTCTGTTGAATGAGATGATGATGATATCCTTACATTTGTGACAATTTGTGTGTTTCTATTTATGATGCCTTTTTATGTATGACCTCAGTTAGGTTGGATTTAACTGTGAGCCAAGCAAAATGCTACTTAATGAATAATGTAAATTGCCCTTATACCTCATCTTTAACTTGAGTAATCTCTAGCAGCTTGAGAGGCAAGACCATATAGCTCTCTATTAACTGGAGTTTAATCCTTAATGAAAGAAAATAATGCTGCTTTATGAGACTTCAAAGCAAGTCGGAGAATCGTACGACTGCATGTTAACTAACAAAGTAAAACTTCAGCCACAACATGTTGATATCCTGACTCACGAATACTAAAGAAGCCATTTTTACTTTATTACATGAGTACTAAAACTCATGGGTCAGACCACACCAATCTTAAAGAGACAGAGGATATGAGATCCCATTATCAGTCCCTCTTAAGGCTAATCTGTAAGATTTAAAAGGTTGCCATGTTTTTTTTAGACTTCCATGATGTTTATGCACTTTCATAGCATCAATAACTGAAAAAGACCTTGGGTTTGCCTCTTACGTATAAGAAACAGGACCCCTGTGGAGACACTGATAATAAGTTGATAGTTGTTTTAGACTTTTCCCCTGAAAAAAGGAAATGCAATAAAACTTAAATAAGCCAAGCCTGCATTTCCTTTTCTTTCTGTTTTTTTTTTTTTCTGCAGGGAAGTCAAAAGTCAGCATTTTTGTTTATCATCAAGGCTTGTTGGGTATCATCATGTGAGACTATATAGAGAAAAGGCATTGCAGGGGGGAAGAAAAATCAACAGTCAGTGAGGTGTTAAGGTCATGCAGTCTCAGCAAATAAAGACTTAATGTGTGTGTGTGTGTGTGTGTGTGTGTGTGTGTGTGTGTTTGTGTGTGTCTGGAAAGAGAGAGACTGATAAAGAGGGAGAGAGAGATGTGCAAAAGTCAGATAGGAGGTGAATTAGGGAGGGAGCAGGAAGGAACCAAGAGAGAATCAGAGCTATAGAGATCGAGGTAAAAAGAGTGAAAGAGAGTTAGAGAGTCAGATGGAAAGAGATAATAGTGCCTTGCAGCCAGTGTCCATATCTCTTGCCACCAATGACTCCGATTGCTGCACTACAACTAATGGACTCTGTCCTCCTCTACCGTCTTATCTGCCCTCTCTCCCTTTCTCCATCCTCCCTTTCTATCTCTCAGTACTCAATGCTGTGCTATCTTCCCACTTTACAGCTCCACCTCTATCTCATTTTTATCATGCTTTGGTCTTTCTCTTTCTCTCCCCCTGTAATCTCACTCTCAAAACTCTCAAACACTTCCATTCTTCCTCTTTTTTTTCTATCTTGTTATGCTTTTCATCTTTGCCATCCTTCCCTCCTCCAAAAGCCTGAAAGTTTAGCTAATCCTCTTTCCATCTTTGCTTATACTGGATACAGGAACATTTGTAGACATTCTGGAGTCCCAAGATGCCCACTAGTGTCTTTTTAATGTAATACTTAATAATAACTACTATCATTTTAAATTAATTTATTACTTAGATTCTTTTCAGTTTTAGTCTCTTCATTTGTCAATAGGTACCCAGTGTACATAGCCATGCATATGCTTCGATACAGTAAGAAGTATTAACGTCTGTGCTAGAGTTTCTCTGATGCATCCACATCTCAGGATAACTTTTTTTTTAATGAGTTGCAGTAATAATCAATATGAGATCGGTCCTGATCTAGAGCCTGTGGATCAGTTTGGAACACCCTTATTTTACAGTGTAAAGTGTAGAGACCATTTATCTTTACATATTTGCTAGATTTGACTGTATTTTAGGGTGCATCTGTGCACATGAAATGCATATCCCAGTTATATGGTTTGCTAGATAGTGGCAATAAAGGTTCTGTATTTCCATTCCTTAAAAATTTGTTGGTATAGAAATAAACTTCAATGTTAATCTTACACGTATTATTTGTGTCTCTCTCAGATGACCCAGGAGCAGTATATCCTTGCAGCACAGCCCAACCCCCTCCATCAGAGAGCTGCTTCAGTTTGCGGTGCACAGGTTTACCCAGCAGTGGGAATCTATGGCTGGAGGAAGAGATGCTTGTACTTCTTCATCCTCCTCCTCCTCGTTACCATGATTGTCAACCTGGCACTGACCATCTGGATTCTCAAAGTCATGAACTTCACTCCGGTAAGAGGCGTGTGTGTGTTTATAACATTAAAGTGTCAGGATGTTATATGGGCTTGTATTTATGTGGGGGTTTATGTGAAAAAGCTGTGAAAGTTGGTTTAAAAGACTTGCTGTAGTGTAATTGAACATGGGAGTGATGATAATATTAACAGTAGTGTGTGTGTGTGGTTATACCAATAAGGTATATTGTGTTGTTTTTTGTCTTCAAATTTAGATCTCAGTCACTTGTCTGCTCTTGAATCTATCTATATGAAGTTTGTTCAATAAAACAAATGCTATATTGGTTATTAATTTCAGTTCTATGTTGATTCAATTGAGATTCTCTTTTGTATACAAGAATGCGTTGTTTGCATCCTTGTTTTTTTTTTTGTCTTCATGTTAATATATTTAACCATGACCCATTTCTATGTCTAAAATCTGCTGCTGTCCTCCTGCAGGACGCATGTATAGTCAGAGCATTGTAGCCTAGTTTATACTCAGACAAGTTTGCACCATCACAACATATTTGAGGACATGTAGACATCCACATGCAGCCATTGTAGTATGACATTTACATCTTTTGGAGCTAAGCAAACCCCTGCATACTGGCACTTTGGGTTTTATGTTTGGGCAGTGGCTGTTATGCCATTGTGGGATAACACAGCAAAGTGATCCAGCAGAATCAGCCCAAACATTCAAAGCTCATCCCAAAACCTGTTTTTATTTATTGTTTATTCAGTATAGCTGGTATTATACTTTGCTTCGCTGCTCCACCGTCTTCTGTAATTTTAACTATGTCGTTATTTTCATTGTGTTTTATTAATCCTGTTAATGTCCAGACTGTGCCTCACGTCCTGCTTTGTAAACACTTTTCTAAGGGGTTACAACACCCATACATGCAATATGCCTTATTGCCCTGGGGCTTAAGAAACTACACTGTGATAGTATATATGCAAATGAGGCAGAATTTGACCCCTGTAAACCTCTGGTAAAGCCTTTCCACATCATGCCTTATGTTTCAGTAAGCAACTTCAGAATATTAACATGGAGAAAAAGGGAGTGGGGTGTGGAAGGGTGGACAGGTAAAGGATATGCCTTAGGGAAGACAGTCAGCATGAAACATGAAAGAGATGAAGATATGTAATAGGCCATATACTCCTGTGTGAAAAAAACAGAGGGAGATACAAATACTCCCACAGAGAGCGGGAAAGTATTTTGGGGAAAAAAGAAAATGGCTGATGCGGAAGTGCCAAAAGTTGCAGTTCCTCAAATGGTCACCAGGCTCCAAAAGTGAGGTAATCCCCAAAGACTTTGGTATTAAAATATACAAAGTTATGCATTATTAGAGGTGTGATTAAAGGTTCTTTAATGATAAGGGAATGCTAATTAAGCTGATTGGCATCATCTCAGTGAATTTGAGTCAACGAACTGGACCTGGGTGGTTAATTGCATTAATATCTGTCCAAGATGGCTGTTCTCCAGTTTTGATGAGTGAAATTTTAATATCTTATTTATATGTAGCACTAATTATCAGGTATTTATGGATGTAGCATACTTAAGAAGCTTGCTTGTTCATATTCACTTCTGACTGCAAAAAAATAAATAAATAAATAAATAAATAAAAAATCAAAAAGGTACTGACCATTAAGCCAAAATCAAAATAAAAAATGTGAATTCACAAAGTAAAAGGTGACATAATGGTGGCAATGTCCATATTTTATTTACAGTCTAAATAAAATGATGCATAAGAGTTAAGTACATATGAGTATAATACATGGCACATAGTGTTTGGAGTCTGATATTTAGTCACTGATGCTAAAATTGCTACCACAGTATACCCCGACATATACTAGCTTCCACTTCCAAATAGAGACTGAATTGTTTTGGATCAGTTCACGTCATATTTTACTAAAAGCAGAAAGGGATGAGATAAGTCCAGAAGGCACAAATGTAATGTGGGAAAGGAGTTATTTAAATCTGTGATAAACAAATCATATTTTTGTACATTAACATCAAGACTAAAACATAGCATCACTGTGTGCCACATTAGTGTCTGCTTAAAGACACAACAGGGGATAGAGCAACACAGTGCATATACAGTATTTAAAAGGAGTAGTGGTATTTATTATTTTATCCTTTTAAAATTGGCACAGTAAACACGAATGTATCGTTGTAGCCTGTTTATTTAGAGATATACATCGACATATGAGATCACAGTGGGAGCAGAGTAAGTTATAATTTAGACTATAAAGTGTCAGTGTTGACCGCAGTCTTGAAGCAGAAGACCTCATGCTCTTATGAATTTCCTCAAAAAACATTATAGTATGTAAAAGAGTGTACAGTGTAGAACTTGTACTACACTGCCTACTAAAAAATCTTACAGTGCAGAGGGCTGTTGCACACTGGAAAAATCTGAATATAATTTTGGAATTTATTTTAGTAATGTCCTTGCAATCTGGGACAGAATGTATTTTAAAAGCTTTCATGCTGTGCTTACCAGTGAGTTTCCAATGTTATTCCAAAAATAAGCTGTGTTTAGTTCAGTTACTGTCAGTAACCAATTCAAATATGATGGCCGATAAATCATTAAGCTGATAAATCATTCAAACTTTACTAACAAAAAAGAAAAAAAAAAAAGAATCCCATCATTCTATTTTCATCATGTAAATAATGCACCTTTGTCTGTACTCTGTCACTGTAATCACAAAAAAGTAAGTTCAGAAATAGATAATACATACTATTCAGCCACAACATTGAAACTACTGGCTTAGTCTTGTGTAGATGCCCCTCGCGCCACCAAAACAGCTTTGAACTATCGGGGCATGGACACAGATCTCCTGGATTCCTGTGGTGTCCAGCAACTGTGACGTTGGCGGCAGATTATTTGAGGTGTTCGGGTTGCAGGGTGGGCCTTCTGAGGAGCTAGCTTGTTGTGGTGAGCCGCGCATGTATTGATTAGAGCACTGTATTTATAACAAAAAATTATGACTGAAAAGATTTTGCATCCACTGTTTTAAATAAATTGAAAAGATAGTGAAAGTACCAGTAATATACAAATATTAACTAGAATGTTTATCCGGCCAAAGTGGATTAATTGAGCATTATCAGCCTCAGTTGAGTGTTAGGTGTTTTTTTTTTTTTTGTTGTTGTTTTTTCCATTTGCTGTATGATCATTTCAGATTACAGTCAAAAAAGTCCAATTGTTTAATTTGAGCTGCATGTCACAGAATATATGTATTGACCCTAAACCTTCTTAATATGCTGCTATTGTTGCTGCTTTACATCTTTTCAATTCAATTTAATTCAATTTTATTTATATAGCGCCAAATCACAACAACAGTCGCCTCAAGGCGCTTTATATTTTAGGGTAAAGACCCCACAATATTAGACAGAAAACCCCAACACCTATGGGAGAGAGACAGGGTTGATAAAAGCTAATGATTAAATGCAAATGGTGTATAAACACATGGAGAGTGAAAGAAAGTGAGGAAGAGGAAGTGCTCAGTGCATCATGGGAAGCCCCATGATGCTCAATCTTCACACCACTGATGCACAAGCTTCTTAGTATAGCATTTTTTCCATCAAAAAACAGCTCCATTATGTCTTGGTGCACTTGCATAGCTGAACATTATAAGGTCTGGTAGAATTTTAAAAGGCATATGTCATAACAATAAAAACTCTCACACGAATGCACAGCTACATTTCCCTTCATGATTTCTAATTTCAAGTCTGGCTTCATGGAGTTGCTTCATGTATGACTCAGTGATTGTCATTTCCATCATCACAATTCAAATCACATCTAACTGGCTGCAGTATAATGATGGCCTTTCTCAAACCTTTGTTTTGTTTGGAGTTGCCAGATGTGACTCTCATTGTGATGTTTCGGGGAGAAAAAAAAAAGAGAGATTTGCTTTTGAAGAGACAGCTTTGGCAGTAAATTGGAGAGCAGGGACTGGTGGGGATAGAAGTTTATGTGTGTGTGTCTGTGCAAGTGAGAGAGAACAAGCGAGAAAGAGAAGCTGAGAGAGAAAGAATATGTGCGTGTGTTTGTGTGTATGCCGGCAATTATTCAGCAATTGTTCATGCTGATGTGTGTGTATGTTTGATGTGTGCGTGCCTTTTCACGCCTGTGTGTGCCGATACCCACATGTGTTTGTGTTTATGTTCTCCCCTGAGTCCTTTGGGCCCTCACGGCAGAGAAATTCAATTTCAGTTGTCACTCACCAATCAGCCTGCCTAATTCCTGTCTGGACTTGACTGTAGTGTGTTTGTGTGCATGTGTATGTGTTAGAGTGTGCTTTTTGTAGAGTGAGTGAGTTCTTGTTTTTTTTTTTTTTTTTTTTTTAACTCAATACCTGTTCATTCTACAATGTTTTGTGTCAATATAATGTGATTTGTAGTGTGATGGATTGCACGTTTCCATAATGACATCTTATAATATGTGCATAAATTATTAAAATACTTCTGCTCCAACATAAAGTCATAAACCAGATGTGATTTTGCAACACTGAGGATTGCATTTCAACTCTTCAAATCACTGTCAAACTTTCCTCAGTGCGTATGTTAAAACAGCAGCATTTGCTTTTATAGTGCAACTGAAACTCCTGAGCTGAAACATTTCTGCGTAACTTTGTGTAGCAGCTTTATTCTTTAACCACACAGAAGCGATAAATAGCAGATGAAAAACAATAAAACACTCAGTGGTCTGTAGTTTGTTTCAGCATTCACACACACACAGGTTATAAGCTGTTAGGCTGGTAAAATTTTACTGGCAGTGCGTGCGGTGGGCTTTCATTATTTTTAAGTCCCAATTGGCTGCCAATCAGTGGGGGGATAAAATAAAACTGCATTCTCGTGGTACTTTTCAGATCAGTATTACAGAAGGTTTTAAAACAACAATTGGAAAATCTATAAAAATGACCAACATTAATTAGCAGTGTGGTTATAGCTACATAAATGGGTTGAGACAAAAGAATACTACAGGGAATAAAATAGGCCAAGACAATTCTAGCTTATGACTATCTTGTAAAACTAAGGGAACAGACAGATGCAAACAGCAATGACTATAGGTCAGGGTTATCAGCTTTGATCGTCTTTGACTGGGTTGACGTGACTCTCAATAACGGATTCATTTTGCTGTCCACTCAGCCAATTTACTTTAACCCTCTATAACCCACAATGAGTGCCACTCTGCATTTCCCCATAAAGGCCCACAGGTGGCCGGCAAGTTTTTGCTACTGTCTGTGTATGAAAAACATTTTTGTACACACCATAATTTAACACAGTTGAATAATATCAACAGTTAACAATAAATCAGGAATAAAAAAATAGATATATGTCAGTTAAATATTGTGTGGTAGTTTACGTTTTTACCCCCAAGTCACCTCAAACGTTCTGGCTGGCATTCTTTAATAAGTTTAGACAGTCAGTCCACTGTTCACCTCAGCTGTCAACATGTCCGGAGTGAAGCATCTATTTAACTTAAGGAGGCTGTAGGACTTTGAAAAAGGAGTCCGATACGGGTCGATGAGTCAACGAAGCTCACTTCTGACTGATGACAGCGATATTGAGGGGAGTTGTTGAGTATATCCTTAACTTTTCTGTTGTTAAGCGCTGCTGTTTTTGCCGGTGTTAGCCAATGTTACTGAAACTTTCTTTGAAGTGCATCTAACATTGTCAGATTAGGGAATAATTTATACGATATGAGAATATAATCAAACTGTTTATCAGAGGGAAAGTGTAATTTTTAGGACAGTCGAGCCTAGCATTAGCTTTCATAATGTTAGCTTATAAGCAGCTGTTGTTCTTATAACTGTTCTCAGCTTTCCGGAGACCAGAGGGTCACAGGTCTAATCTGCTGACAATAACTAACTGTGACAATTTTGGGACTAAATAAGCATGTTTATGCATGTTTTCTTATGTTAGAGCCCTGACTTCAGTTCAGGAGATAAGGCTTTAGGTGAGGAAGAAGAGGATGAGGTGGGGAACCTTAAATGGTCATACATAGTGTAAAAGAGCTATTTGTGATCTTTAAATTATATAACTTTCCAACTGTTTTTTTAGCTAAATTTAGGCATTTAGACTGTTTATTAGATTTCCTCTTTCTTTCGGAATTCTCAGGAATCTAGAACATTCTATTAGAATTCTTTTGGGGGTATAGAGGGTTAAATGCTAAATGTAACAAATGTAACAACATAACTTTTTTTTTTTTTTACAACCATCCTACCACATCTAATGTGATTTATAACAGTATCAAGGCTCACGACTCATGCTTATTGTAACAGTAGTATACGGCAAATATCAGGGCAAAAATGTGCTTGCTTGCTGTGGCAAAAAAGGGCAGGAGGGACATAGTTATGGTTGTAAACATGCACTCTGGGAGCTAGCTGGACACGTTTATATACATATAGTGTCTTAATACTGTACTCTCATTAACCTGAAATATAGACAGACTCGTCACTGACCTGGCACTCAGTGCACTCTATGAGCATTCCTTCGTCTTGGCTGGTTGCTTATTTCGCCACACAACACGAACAATTAATATTTCCTGAATTCAAAATCAGCCTCACTCACTTTTTCACATTGCATGGACACTGATTGGAATCGGACTTTTCTGCCCTGTTTTTTCATCTGCATTCCAGCTCTTCTTTATATACAAATGCTCAGTGGAAAGCTAAGCAGAGATTCTAAGCCTTGATGTCACCATTTCATGAACGTGTACTGTATACTGCTTCAGCATGAATTTCAGAGTGCATACGTGAGCAGGCTTCTTCATTAACTTTAATTTTTCATTTTCAATATTATGTTGACAATTTTCCAGCTTTACTTTACGTTTCCTAGCTGCATCCTGACAGAAATAGTTTAACTGCTCATGTTTGATGCTCACAACCCCACACTGAATTACTGAGATGTAAGCAGCATGTATATCAGATCCTTGTGCAACACAGGATCGTTTGTAACACATACAGATAACTACATACATTTGGCATATCTCTAGAGGATCATGACTCCAACCCAAGGTTATATTAGCAACAACGAATATCATGCCAGTCTTACCGGTTTTATATTGAATTATTCCAAATTCCCTTCCCTCTTCTGCTTAATGTAAACATTGTAAATAAAATGTTCTCTGTTCAAAATTTATTGTTGTTCATGTACAACTGCTTTGAACTTTTATTTACATGAAGCACTGCATTTAGTCACTTATATTCATGTTATGCCATCATTATTTCTTAAAGAAATCTTTACTTCTGGCAAATTTAATATGAAATTTTCACTTATTCCAAAAGTCAAGCCTTACTACTTTCTTACATGAAACAAAAGGTACCAATGCTGATGCGTATATAAAGATGTGTTGTTCTATGCTAAATGAGATTAATGGGATGAGAGAGAGGAAAGGTCCAGGTTTCTTGTCTGAAGCATTAACTCAGTGTTGTTTAGCAGAATGTTTGAATTTGTCATTTCCTTCAGGCAAACAGGGCAATAGGTACATGATCTCAATTAGTGGATGGATTGCTCTTTGTTGTCACAGCTACATTGCAATTTATGTTGATGAGATGTGTGTTTTTTTTCCACAATAGCCTTGGTAGTGATGGTTTAAGTTTCTTTACAAAAAAACCCAAAAAACTAATCTGAGTGATTAGTGTGGTAAAAAGAGAGAAGAGAGGAAAACAAATGGCGGTTTGAGTGAGAGAGACAAGCAGGGAAGATGGTGAGTGATGCATGGAAGAAGACAGGAAAAAGGAAGGAGAGGGAGTGAAAGGAGTAAGTATGTGTTCGTGTGGTTTAAATAGAGTGTCCCATCATCCATTCTCAGCTTCTTTCTCCTGTTGGCTGCCTCTGGGGTCCTTTGGGACTTGGAGAGGTGTCTATTTCACTCTCTCATGGAGTGGAAGTGAGTGGATGATGGGCTGACAAAGACAGGCAAAGTTTGATGTGTGGCTGTTTAAGTGCAGCAGTGTTTTATTTATATTTATATATATATATATATGTGTGTATGTGTGTATATATATATTTATATATGTATATATATATGTATTTATATATGTATATACACACACACACACACATATATATATATATATATATGTGTG
>VUQI01029769.1:31935-42264 GCA_015106735.1 Paratilapia polleni | reverse complement strand
CGGCAGTCCCTGGGCTCTGTATCTTCCGACCCAGTGGCCTCCCCTGGCATGGCCCTGCTCTCTCCTTTTCCGGGCCCTTCTTCCCCCCTGCTTACCCCTTCTCCCCCTCCCTCCGGGCAGCCCCGCCCGAGAAGGATGTTAACTTGATTGTTATGTCAGTAATGTTATAGTGTTCAGAATTACCATTTAGTTAAGCAGTGATGCTCTAATACTGTAGCAATGGGATTCACTGAGTGTTCTTGAATGTGTTATAACTTAGAGGCTGGAAAGCCCGTCAGTCATCTCAACTGCCTATGACAGAGAGCCTGCCAAAGAACACACCCGTGGTTAGCTGAGAGCTGTAGGGGGGCGGGGGAAGAACGGTGTGTGTGTGTGTATGGAGGGAGTGGAGAGGAGCGAGTTGGAGAGAGTTCCTACAGGTAGTGTTGTTGTTTTCTTGTTTTTTTTGGCGTTGGCTACGGCCCACAGTAGCCTGTGTAGCATTACAAATAAACGACAACAAACGGAACATTGTCTGTTCACTGTGTGCGATTGAGGGACGCTACAGTATGTTTTATCCAAACTGTGAAGTACTTTGTAACTGTGTGTTTTGAAAAGTGCTACACAAATAAAGTTACAGTAGGTTCTTCTTCTTCCTACAACCTACTCTGTGTATAAAATGTAAAAGCAAATATAATGTAATATGATAATTTTGTTTTTTTAGTCTGAAATAACACACTCTTTAAAGTGTGTCTTTGAAATAAGAATCTGCAGATGCAAAGCAAGAATAAGCTTTTGGTTGTCACTTGCAAAATGATAATTTGGAAAATGTTTAATTTTGTCTCCCTAAGGCCATGTCCACACATACATGGGTATGTTTTAAAATGGGGATTTTTCCGAGTTCATTTTGAAAACTACCTCTGTCCACATGAAAACGCAAAAAACGATCTGAATAGCTGTCAAGAGCGTGCCAAAGCAACGATATAATCTGGTGGCAATATAATCTAAACCGTGAAGAAATGTTGGCCAATCAAAAGCCCACAAACAATAACACGGTGCACATTTTGATGTCAAAAAAGGAAATACAGGCGTACACCTTTGATGCTGCAAGACAAAATCTCAGTTTTCTTCATCTACACGTAAACGCAAAAACTGAGTTTCTGGAAATTTTCACCCTCGCAGAAGTTTTTCAAAAGCTCAGTTTTCAGTGATCCAAAACACCGTTTATGTGTGGATGAAAGGCCAAAACACGTTGAAAAAGTTACATTTACCAAAATATCCGTGTACATGTGGAAGTAGCCTAAGAGAAATCCTTCATCAGGGATTCAAACATACCCGAAAAGACCAGTCAGATGCCAACGTGAAACAAATGTAGAGAAAACCAGTAAGTATCCAAGCTCTATGTTTATTAATGCAATGAGGTACCTGGATGTAGCCCAACATGAACATGATGGCTTTTAACCATCTACCTTTCAGGGCTTATATGGTGGAGTAGAAATAAAATGAAAACAGTTGGCCATTACAATTAAGTGGAAAAAAATTAAGTGATTTATTGCATGAGGAAAAGATGTAATAGGATAATTCTATAAAGTATTTACATAATGGCACGTTTTAAAGTTAAAAGTCTTGTTTGTTTTCTTAAATAAAGAGTAGAAAAAAACTCAGTACTGAAGTTGCATTTTGTGCAAAACTGCTTTGCTATGATTAGAAAATAAACTGTGAAGCACATGACTAATATAACCAGTCCAGGTTTCAACAGAATATGGGAGGTCAGTGATGGTCTTAAGTTTGACACATGACCAACTTTAACTGGGCTTGGAGTAGGAGTTTAGATATGTGAACAATGCCAAGTTGAGTCCTGAGCCAAAAGCTCCTTTCCTCAAGCCTCAGCTTCCTGACAAGCTTATTCCACTTGTCAGACAGACCTGAATTATATTTTGTATTACAGACGCCTTCAAAGGACAACTCTACCATTTGGGCCAAAAATATCTCCGTCAAAGGAGATGATTGAAAATGTCAGGATGACGCCTCGTGACAGTGACAGTAGCTATGGGGTTTTTCTTTTGCACTGGAGGAACAAAGCTAGCTCTTTGTGGAAAAATGAAAGTTTGTGTCTGTATGTGTGTTTGTCTGTGGGTGGTATCTGCATGTGCTTGTTGTTTGCTCACTGTTCACATGTCATGTTGCTTTGTTTTTATGTTAGTCATGCTTATGTATACGTTAGTTGTGAATTGTATTTTTATCTGCCTTTCTATTGCACACGGACAGTTCAAGAGTGAATTTTCTCTTCAATCTGTGTGTGAGACCTATAAATCTGCACCCGTGGGAGTCCGGCCAACAGGTTCAGGTGTTAAGTCCCACCCCACTGTCAAGCTAGAATTCATCATCTCCTTCTCGTACATCATCTGACTACTGCTTCAAGGAATGAGCACAACACTCAGAACTGCCACGAGCACAAACTGCTTCATCTTCTAAATAAACTTCTCACCAGGAGAGGTTTTAATTAGCAAGCGAGACACCAAGAAGCAAACAAGTCAAGTGGGAAAAATGTAAACACATTTGATAAACTCTGTTTGGTTGTTTATATCAGCTCCCTGGCTTCCTTTACACACAAGCCGAAGAGACGTGTCCTCCACCGCCCCATGCTTCCTCCTGTCCCTTCCCTGTGCATCCACAGCACTTTGCAGCTTGTTAGTGGGGCAAGATGGTTGGTGCAGAGTCCCAAAGGCAGTGGCGTGAAGGTGACATCTATCACTTAGAGCGCTGGCATGCTATAAATACCATCGACGGGCTCCCTGTGGTCCTGCCTTGTGACAGCTATAGCTTGGAGTGGGAGGGAAACAGCTGACGGGAGGGTTGGGTGGTGGAGGGTGGGGAGGAGAGTTGGAAAGGAGAATTTACAGCTGAAAGGGAGCGGGGGGGGGTTATGCCTCCAATGTTTGCTGTCACTACCAGGGGTATCTTAATTATATCCTTTAGACACAAATCTAAAAAGCAGTTGGTTCATCATGACAAATTACATACACAAACAGCTTAAGGAAGCCGTTTCCATTTTCATGCATACCTAAATACCAATGAGGGATGTTCTCTGCTAAAGACTTTGCATTCAAATCACAACAAAGCGTTTTACAGTGATGCAAACTGACTGCTAACAAAACCCAGGTATGCATTTAAGGGTTAAAGGACTTAAAGCAGAGGAAGGAGGTGATGATATGATTCCACATTTTCTGGTTATTATGGACACACACTACACACACTACACACACACACACACACACACACGGCTCACAAACTACCTGCAACGCCCTTAATCTGTTTAAACATTGGGTTATAGAGATTTAAAATGTGTGATTTCAGTAGATTATTTCCCTTTGCTTGTCATAATCCATTGGCTATAATACCGTTGCTTTATGAGAGAATCTGACAGATGCTGAAAAAAAGAGTTTTATTTCATACAGTGACTGAGAAATGTGGTACTCCGTGCCACCTTCTGTCTATTCAGCTATTGTATTCGTCTTTATTTAAAGGACTTGGCCAATTTAACAAAAGATCATTGTCGTCTTTTCAACTGGTGAACCAGGAGAGAAGAGAAAGGCATTTCCTAAACCAACAAACCTAAAGTGTCATACGTATAAACCTGTCTATAAGAATCTGTGCTTAACAGTGTACCATAGTTATGACTAACAGTCCACTCATTTTTTCTACTGTTTTCCTTCTACCTCCTGTAAACATAATATTCATCTGTCATCACACAAAAAGCCTCAAACCACAGCAGCTGGAAATCAGCCACAGGTATTTTCCACAGTGTCAGAGCAACACGTGAAGCTTGTATTTACCTTATGAGCTATTGGATTCTTTAATGACGACTCAGAAAGCCGTAACTTTTTTCCTGTCACACTGTTTGGTAACATAGCAGCGGGAAGCTGCGATAACAAAGCAAAACATTTAACGATTAGATAACTTTTAAAATTTCCTGGTAGGTGAATTCCTTGACTTTCTCATTAAAGAGAGATAAGACACAAGAGACATGAAGGTCATTTGCCAAGTATAAATATTATTTAGTATTATTATGTCTCCTAAAACAATGTTTTGGAGAATAATCGTAAGAATGGAGATTCCTTTGAAAGGAAGTGTTCACCCAGTTAAAGGTTTTGAGTGAGTTCAAGGGTGTCACAGACTGTACAGGCCTTGAGTTTAACTGTGATTGCTGATATTTGACCATATAAATATTATTGACTTGAAAGAGCAGACTAAAATTAGCTTTTTTGAAGACCGTGTACTTATCATGTAAAATAAATCAGACAAAGACATTTTTTTCACTTTTGCTGACTACCATAGGATAATACTCCAAAGTAGAAGTTTTTAAGTCATGTTAAAGTCATTTTAAGTCATGTCAAATGTGTGTGTATGGCCAAATGTGTGTGTATATATATATATATATATATATATATATATATATAAAATGTTTGTGCAGCTGCAGCAAGGTTTCATTGCTGTAGCTGATGCCCCAAACAGAGTGAAGTGTAAAAATCTGTCGACTCTTGTCTGTATGCTTCATATGAAAGTAAACAGACTAATAAAATACAGTTAATTTACCTAATGTTTACCTTTACAGCAGTCTAAAAGCCATTTGGTTAACCAAGATGCTTTTATAAATATAAATAGAGGCTTGTTAAATTCTAGAACAGCATCACTAATAGCAAGAGGTTAAGGCCTTTGGATTTACTGTGGTAACAATTTGCAAAATGACGTGTTAAAGTTCATTAGCTCAGGCTGGCTGAATGTTGGTTATAGTTTACAGTAAACCACATCAAACCAGACAAAGCAAACATAAACCACTTTCACAGATGCCTCCAGAACGTTGGATACATTCTAATCTGCAGTACAAGCAGAGTCACCCTGAACAAGACTTCCTTTAGTCGTAGTGCTTCAGTATAATATTAAATCCTTTTCAATGTTAGTAAATTACATGAGGATCAACAGAAAGGCCTGTGCCGATGGTTGTTGTGTGTAGTGAAATGTATATAGACATACTAAGTGTGATTCTTGCAGTATGGTCTCTATACATGCATCTAAAACCCAGAAATAAGGGCTCCGGCATTGTGACAGCTAAAGAAAAACTGAACTGGACATGGACAATATAGGAATTTGTCTGTAGTATTTTTCCGTGTCCTCTTCAATTTCTTCCTAGATCACATCTGTCTTCAAATTTGTTTAGGCATTTTTTTAACTTTGTTATCTGGAGTAAAGAACTGCTTGTTCATTATAGATAAACTTAATTTATGTTGAGTACCCACCAACCATTAGTTCAAAGAAGGGAAAAAGAGGAAATGCCAATTCTAACAAGCTTTCAGAGAAAAAGACCATGTTTATGTTCCACTGTGCATAACCCAACTGTGCTTTGTGGTTAGGTTTTGAATAACAGTGGTCTGGCTCACAATGTTGAGGATATAAACCCCATGCCTCCACTGTTTTGGCTGAACTTAACGTAAACACATGCAGTAAAATCCATTTCATTGGCAGGCCAGTCCTTACTGTGGTTACCAAACCTGTTTATGGTATTGTCCTGTAAATGCTGGAAAAGTCACAGCATTTTCCCACAAGCTACAATCCAAAATATTTCCAAAATTCACAATCTACAAATTATCCAACAGCCAGTGACTAACTGGAGAATTTATTCCTCTGCTACAACAAACAATATGATCTTTTTTCTTTTTTTTTTATCTGTTTGCCTGGCTGTTTGTCAGCACAAGATTACACGAAAGCTACAAAGCTGAATTTGACAAAGCTTGATGGAGAGGTGGAGTGTGTGCAAAGTAAGAACTCATTACAGTTTGGTGTCGATCCAGATTACTTTCTTTCAAACTGTGAGAAAGGGCAGTAACCTTGGCAGAGGATGCACTCTCCAAATGTACTTCTAGTTGCATTTTGGTGTTCTAACTCTGCCAATCCCTTCTGTTCGCTTAGTTGTCTCACTGTGCCAGTAGAGGGGAAAGAACTGGCAGAAAAACTGCAAAAAAATAAGTCCAAAACAGGGTTTTAGCTTTATGTGCATGATCTTTATCTTTAAGTGTAGTGGGTTATTCTGGCATAGATGACTTTTAAATTGGCTGAAATGAAAGCACCAGACTGTGTTTGGCAAACGGATGTGGACAACCCAACAGTTCCAAAACTTAGAAGTGCAAAGTGCCATAAAAATATATATTAAAAAAAAAAGTAGTAATCTAAATTTGAGACTGTTGACTTAGGTAAGCATTTTTGCAATAGTGAATATCATTAAATATACCAATCTTTTTTGCTGATAGTAAAAGGAAGAATAACAGGTAAAAGCCTGTTTTGCTTTTTGTACAGCTGCTACAAAAATGTTATTATTTTGGAATATCTGGAAAGTCTCCTCACATACTTGGCTACCCGGCCTAAAAATAAGTCACAGATCAAGTCAGAAATTTATACCAACATGTTTCTTAACTAAAAGAAAAATGTGGGTTTTGCTTAGCTATGTGTGTGGCACAGTGTGTCTGCTTATGTGTCCCTATGTGCTGAAAAGATACACAAACTGATGCTTACTGAACAGCAAGGTACTATGGGCATATGATCTATGACCAGACAATGTAAAAAATTACTGGGATGGCTTAAAAAGAACCCAAACTGTGAAAAAATCTGTGCCACTGCATTGGTCATTGCTTATAACCAGCAGCATTCGTGAGCACTTTTAGTCAGCTAAATGTATGAAATGCATCGGGAGAGAAGTGCCAAGAACACAGCGCGAGTCTTTTGCAAGCTTTTTTCATCACAAGCATTTTCCCTTTCCCCATTTCTCTCTTTTCTCCTCTCTTTATGGACAGAAAGCTGTGAGTCAAGTCAAGTGAGGACCAATATCATTTCCTTTGTTTCCTTTCAACAGGAATTTCAACTAAAAGCAGCGCAGTGCGGCATTTTCCATACATTATATACAGTCATTTGAAAATGAAAGTTTTCAGAGGAGTCTTTGCAGTCCTGTGAAAAACTAAGTACACCACATGATTCAATAGCTTGTAGAACCACCTTTAGCAGCAATAACTTGAAATAATAATTTTCTGTATGACTCACATCATTGTGGAGGAATTATGGCCCACTCTTCTTTACAATGAGGTTTCAGTTCATTGAGGTTTGTGGACATTCATGTATGCACAGCTCTCTTAAGTTCACTCCACAGCATTTCAGTCAGGTTGAGGTCTGGACTTTGACTGGCCCATTGCTACACCTTGATTATTTTCCTTTTCAGCCTGTTGCATGACCCAATTTTGGCCAAGCTTTAGCTGTCAGACAGATGGCCTCACATTTGACTCTAGAACACTTTGGTATTCAGAGGAATTCGTGGTCGACTCAATGACTGCAAGGTGCCCAGGTCCTGTGGCTGCAAAACAAACCCAAATCAGCCCTCCACCACCGTGCTTGACAGTTGGTTTGAGGCGTTTGTGCCAATATGCTGCATTTGGTTTTTGCCAAACGTAGTGCTGTGCATTATGGCCAAACATCTCCACTTTGGTCTCATCTGTCCAGAGGACATTGTTCCAAAAGTCTTGTGGTTTGTTCAGCTTTGCAAGCCTAAGATGTGCTGCCATGTTCTTTTTAGAGAGAAGAGGCTTTCTTGCAAACAACATGTTCAGTCTTTTTTTAATTGTACTGTCATGAACTTTAACATTTATGTTTACTGAGGCCTTGCAGTTTCTCTGAGCACTGCACAGTCTGACCTTGGGGTGAATTTGCTGGGACATCCACTCTTGGAAGATTGTGGCATTGTGTTAACACACCTGAATGCTCCAGACCAGCAAACTGCCAAAACGTCTGCTTTTACAGAGGTGCTCACACTTGCTGATGATCAATTAATCTAGTGCGATTAGATTAGAAGGACCTGGCTGCTACTAACCCTTTTCATTTTTATGGAAGCAGTAAAGATGTACTTAGTTTTTCAAACTCTCTTTTTCACATGACTGTACGCCAACTGTGTAATGTTAGCTCTGGAGTGCAATGTGCAAAATAATCCTCTGTAGGTCAACATATGTATTAAACATTTAGGTTTTTAAAAACCAAAAAAACCAAAAAAACAAACAAACAAAACAAAAAAAAACAGCATGCTTTAATAGAAGAGGGCATTCACACAATATTAAGGCCCATAACCTGAAATAGTCAAGGTTCCTTAAAAAAAAAAAAAAGAAAAAAGAAAGAAATTAGCCATGACATTTAAAATGTCTCACAGCATAAATACATTTACTCTACATTCTGAATTGTAATTGACAACAGATTTTTGTATCTGTTTGACTGGCTTAACAAAAGAGCCAAGCCAACTCATCCTCCTAAATCTCTGTTCTGGGTCCTGTTCAATAATTCATCTGCAGTGGGGAGCTCAGGATGTCACCTCCACTGCTACAGGCCTCTTGGCCTGGCTTACAGTCTGGTTGGGAGGGCTGCCTTCTGCCATTAGAATGGGTCTGATCAGATTAACAGTTGGCCTTTTGCCAACAGAGAGGAATTAGTGGGGAGAGCTCTGCCTGGCATGGCTTGGATATAGCACAGCACATTTAGCAGGCTGGAGTTACCACCGCACTTAGCACACTGCCATCGTTATGACACAAGTGGTGTGATGCCCCTGCCAGGAAAGGGAATCAGTGTAGGTTAATCACAGCACCAGTGCTGCTTATTTGGTTTCATTACATTAACAGTCGCCATCCCTGTAACTTTATCATTACTGCATATCATTTGGTATGTGTTCTGCCATATATCAACATTTTCTGATGACTCTGAAATAGCAAAGTCACATGCTGACGTACAAAAACCCAGTAATGTGAACAGGTGACCATCAAAGATTTCTTCAACTGTTGGTGTGTACAAAAGAAACTCTATATTAAAAGCAAAACGTCAAAGGAGAAGAAAAACTGCCTAAAGATTGAAGAGGGACAAAACACTTGTAAAGGACAGAAGGTATAAAAAGAAAAGAAGGTGAGGAGTGACTGACAGTGTTACAAAAGGATGAAGTGGAGAGAAGGAATAAAAAGAGTGTGTGGATTGATGGCCGCCCTCCCACAGCTCTACCTGCGGTGAAACAGATTGGACCTGCCGCAGAGCTTTCTGATTGCTGTGTCGACCAAGCATCAGCTGACAGATGGCTGCCTCCGAGCACAGGGCATCGGGCCGTCCACAGCTTGCACTGATTCGAAGTCTACACACACACAACACTCCAGACACCCACATGCACAAACTGGTGGCCTATGAAAATGGAAAGGGGGAATGGAGGACACGGCTGTTTTGATCTTGGAAATGTTGGGCATTTTGACTGTTGTCGTTCCTGTAAACAATGACTGACCAACTCCAAAATAAACATACCCAAGCTGGGTCACATGTTTCTCATAATCAGAGAAGGGAGAGAAGGAAAGGGTGTCATTGTATTTTCCTTTAGAGCTTCTCTTTTTCTGGAATAAAAAGCAAGCATTAAGCACTGGACAACAGAGTCAGAGATCAGATAACTAACAGCAGATCCAAACCAAACTGCATGGAATTTAGAGAAAAGATTTCGACTGCCAAAAACAGTCTTTCCACGTTACTCACTCTCCTGTTAATGTGTGTCGGCGGGTGCAATGCATCCTGCTTTAAGGTATCCACAGTAAACCCACAGTCAAAGAAATATTAGACTACTAAAGCATTTACAACCACACCTAAAAGTACAACTGTACAATAAATAAAGCAGTAGTAAGAAAAACATTGCAACTCTGCTGAAAAGGCCAATTTGCACTGAAAGAAATGTTTCCAAGAGACACAGTCAATACACGCAGGTAAACTAGCATTAGCAGGACATGCCACATCCAACTGGCCCAGCAGCAACCTGGCAGGATCAAACGTGACTCTACTTCAAGTTCTATTGATCAAGCAAACTGAACAGAGAAACCAGAAAGCTCCCAGTACCAAAAATACTGTCCCTTGACTATACATTTTGAATACTGAAATACAGATATGTTTATAGAAATAAGCAGCACAATAACGGCTCTCAGATACATACACCTTAACTGAAAATACACAATTCAGAAAGGGGGACACGGAATCTGTAAGGCAGCACAAATTATGGAAAATAAAGAACAGGCCAAAATCCCAAGTCTCTGCTTACAGAAGACTGAATATTTTGAGTAATTTCTCATTCAGTATGTGAAATAAAGATTAAAATAATTCTTGATGATTTTCAGACACACTTTCATTATTACTACAGTAATGAGCTTTGGCTCAGATTCAAACCATTTCAGCATGTTTTTGAATCACAAGTATCAATGTTACAAAGTGATGTAAACGTAAAAACTGGCGTATTTGCATTGTTTCTTCAAG
>VUQI01029769.1:0-28719 GCA_015106735.1 Paratilapia polleni | reverse complement strand
TAGAAATCTAAATTAGAGATTGCAGCATCACTGGTCAAAACCTGCTCATACGAACACTGGTGGCAACATGCCTGACACTATTCTCCCAAGTACAATAAAGTGTATAAGCACTCAGATATCACTGTGGTTTAAGTGTTGGTTGAGCTGTGTTCAGCCACTGTGTGAACAGCATTTACCAAAGTCTCAGAGGATCCTATTGTTCTCGATCCAAAAGAGCCAGATGCAGGTGCAAATTAGGCTGGATATATCACAACAATACTGCAGTAATATGATACTTGCTGCAATGTTGTGCTGATTAAACTCATGAAAATTGTCGTTTTCAATACTTTTCAGGCATAACTGGCCGAACACAGAATTGTTCTATTCTGTATGGAGTGGCCATCTACATCAAACGTCCTGAGAATGCTTTGCAAGTGAAAATTATCAACAACACAGCACTGTAAGACTGTAAGACATTTGCAACTGACTCGTTGTCGTTTAATATCTTTCCTTTAAATATGGACATTTGGGCTTCTTTTAATCAGATCTAACTAAAATACTGCAGTGAAGAATGGTTAAAGAAAAAAGTAATAATTCCTGCCCTCTCTCGTACAAGATCTTCTCAGTCTAATCAGCAAGTACCTTGCCTGAGACGCATTATCACATATTTGCCATATAACAATATAACATGAAGCCTCACATATAAAGACAAATCCCTATTCTAATGATGAGGCCCCACAAAGGATTTTTATTTTAGTGTTCAAGTATTACCACAAACATGACAGATGGGTAGGTGAAAAACAGTCCAAAGAGTCCGTCACAGAAAAATGTTGAATGAATACAGGTAAAACTGCTGAAAAATCCAGCTTTAGCTGATTGGTCTGGGTCAGAATGCACTCTGCCTGAGCATCAATCTGGGTCTGGGGGTCTTTCACTGCTACCTTTGTGTTAGCTGTGTCTAAAAGAAGTAAGCATGATCCTTTTGCAGGTGTTTTGATGTGGTCATTTCTTAAAGTCATGTGCATACTGCCAATCCTCATAAATTGTAGATGGTTCTGCCTCTTTTGTCACATCTCTATAAACTACGGTGCATAAAATAGCACGTTTGTTTACCCATAAGGCAGATAGTTAAAAAACTATTTAACACAAGTAGTAACGTTATTGTTACTCTGTATATGTAAAGTATGTATTAACTCTAATGTAACTGTAATACATTTAGTACGGGAGTGTGTTACAGACAAATTTAGTGTACATGCAGCAGACAGAGTAAAAACCTCTCAGTACCATATGAGACAGTAGTTAGATGGATATCCTCAGGCAGAGGTCTTATCTGTTCCAGAGGCCTGGCTGAGAAATAAAGGAGAGGAAGCGTTTGAGGTCAAGACCCCCGGGCTCTGTAATGACCTGCCTGAAGAAAGCAGCTTGGCTGAGTCAGTAACATGCTTTAAATCACTTCTAAGTCCAATAAGATACTTTTAATCTATCCGATTTTATCATTACAGCTTTACTCTTTATTCTTACTGTATTCTAACCAACTGGCTCTTTTCATTATCACGTCTGATTTTGTTTGTGAATCGGTCCCCTTACTTTTGTAACTGCACAGACTTTTTTCAACACCCCTTGACAGCTTATCATGATTTTAAAAAATGAGTTACGTACACTGTTAATATGTCAACACATGCCTAAAGTAGTGATGCAATATTATGATAGACGGTTTAGTGTACCTTTCTTCCTAGTCAGTGATTTTCTCAGTTAATGCCATTTTGATTGATTGTCTTGAAGGAAGTGGAGTGGTTTTAACATCAGACTTGTTTTTATGTCATTATAAAGTAAAATCATGGTCTGGTGATTTGACAGAAATAGGCATATCATCATGGTGGCATAGGTACAATACATGTTTAATTTTGCCTATCCTTTTGCCTTTGAGTAAAAAAGATATCTGCTTTTTACTACGTCTCCTTTGTTCGTTGCTTTTTTAACCTTGTGTTCTTTACAGATTTTCAGGTTGATGTTTGAATGCACCCACATTAGTGCATGGCCTCAAAACATCAATAAGAGTGCTCTTGCATGAAGGGTTACGCAAAGTGCACAAAAACATGTCTGGAGAGGTAGCATGCTTTGAAGCATGCAAAAAGCAAAACAATGGAGTGTCTGAGTCCCGTGCACAGAAAGAAATGACATGAAATTGGGAAAAATGAAAGAATGTGTAACACCGCTCAGATTTAAAGGTGTAACTCCATATTGTGTCCTTGTTTTCCACAACAACAACAATCTGTATTTAGTATTAGTATTTAGTAGGGCTGCATGATTAGCCAAAATGATAGTATCTGCAATATTGTAGGATCTTTAGCCCACAATAAAAAGCGCCTTGAGGTGACTGTTGTTGTGATTTTACGCTATATAAATAAAACTGAATTGAAATGAAATGAATAATCACAATTATTTTGTTCAATATTTAAATCACAATTATTCATTGATTTTAGTGACAACATTTTTTTACTGCACTGTCATGTAAACAGAACACTGCTTTCACACAACATAACACAACACTGCTTTGAGTCAAAATAAAATGGGTCCTCCTTATTCACCTAAATTCATTGCATTTCTTAGAAGAAAATAAAAATAAATAAATAAAAAACTGAGCCCTGCAACAGACTGGCGACCTGTCCAGGGTGTACCCCGCCTCTCGCCCTATGACAGCTGGGATAGGCTCCAGCCCCCACCCGCGACCCTGAATAGGATAAGAGGAAGAAAATTGATGGATGGATGGAAATAAAAAACTGTACAAAAACCAAACAAAATTAAATCAACACTGCTTCCAATTTTACAATATGCTGCATTCATACACTGTGCTAATTAATCTTTATAAGTTAATTTCTTCCAGCCAAATAATATAAAGTCTTTCACTCCATTCATTGTACCTGCATGACAGATATGAATAAAAGTTGTAGCAAAGTACTCAACATCTGTGAGATCCCTCTCTTTTCCCCCTGCGACATTTTGCATACAGTGCAGGTTTTGCCACTTTGGAAAAATAACTGGGGATAACATATCTTTTGTCCATATTTTCCTGAAGCTTTTGCTACTCACCGTGTTTATTGGACACATATCTTTGACCAAATGGAATGGGATTGGTTGGTGAGTTCAGCGCGTCTTTGTGAGCTGGATGGATATGCAGATGCGCTGCACAGGCTCGCTTTTATGGATGTCTGAGCTGATATCGGATGAGTCTTGTTAGCAAGCATTGCATTGTTTTTCTTGGCTTTCATGCATTAATTATACTGCAGTTTGTGGTGTGTTTTCATTTTGAATAAGTTAGTTGTGTTGCTTTGCGGTGCAGACAGACAGCACTCTTTGCATATGATTACTTCTTGGTTAACATTGCTTGTATTTCCAAACAATGGATGATAATGATCCCCTTCAAGGAACAAGCTCTTCACCTTCTGCTGTGCTGCTGCAAGTTTAAGGATTTGAGCAAGTTTGACAAGGGCCAAATTGTGATGGCTAGACGACTGGGTCAGAGCATCTCCAAAACTGCCGCTCTTGTGGGGTGTTCTCGGTCTGCAGCAGTTAGTATCTATCAAAAATGGTCCAAAGAAGGAACAGCGGTGAACCGGGTCGTGGGCAGCCAAGGCTCATTGATGCACGTGGGGAGCGAAGGCTGGCCCGTGTGGTCCGATCCAAGAGACGAGCTACTGTAGCTCAAATTGCAGAAGAAGTTAATGCTGGTTCTGATAGAAAGGTGTCAGAATACACAGTGCATCGCAGTCTGTTGTGTATGGTCAGCAAAAGGTGGACCGACACAATATTAGGCAGGTGGTCATAATGTTATGCCTGATTGGTGTATATCAGTCTTTTAATGTTGTGTTACTTGTCCAGGCTAGTCCAGAAAATTTCAAGCTGCATGGTGCAGGGAACTGTGATTGGCACATGTAGGTGCTGATTTAGGGAACGCTTGATTTGCTTTTGCTTTGCATTCTATTGGCAGACCATGCATTTTAAACATCACTCCACCATGCTCATTTAATTGCGGGAAGCCAAAATCGTGATTGAGATTAAAATTCAATTAATTGTGCAGCCCCAGTATTTAGTATTGCTGTTTACAGTAAACTGAAGTCCTGAGGTTATAGGTTCTTGCACACAGCTTCTCTGTAAATCAAGTCCTCCAACTAAAAGTATCTTTATTTCTTTGATAAAGAAATATTTCTTCTGACTGATTTAAAAATTGCCAATAAGACTGACCTGCTACCACTACTGATAATCTTTGATTAGGTTTACACAAGATACCCACTGGTTATTACAATAAATTAGAAAAAAAAAGATACATTTTGGTTTTAAATCTTTGAGATCTGCTCTCTCTTTACAAAGTTTTACAGCACCAGTAATAACAGCAGTAGACATCCTTCTCACGTATGTGTCAGTTGTATTAAACAAATGTATGAAAAATTTGCAAAAACATTTTTCTTCTTTTTGAGAGAACTGATGTTGTGCTACTAAAAGATTTTCTTGATTGTAAGACAAATTGTTGGAAAAATTAGCTCAATGTCAGTATCCTTGAATAAAACACTAAACAGACTCATTCAACTGTGAAAGATTTTAGAAAAGAGCTACTGCTAAATGCCTGACCCTGATGGCTTGTTACATGGATATTTTTCTTTGTGGTGATCAAACTACTCAAAAAGTATAGAAAACTTATCCAGTATGTTTTCACACTGTCAGCTCAGCATGTTCATGTATGTGTGTTTACCTGGTGGTGACAGTCATGTGGGAGAGTGTGTGGTCTGCTTCTTTCAGGGTCAAGTAATCAGCCATCAGATAAAAGCAGCCCCTATTTTGGTCTCATCTGCCTACAAGTGGCAAAACAACACTTGTTTAACCATAGAAAACAAAACATAAGGGGAAGGGAGTGACTACTGATGATTATCTGTGTGTGTGAGGCACAAACCCAAGGGCACAGGCTCATCTGTGTCCAAACCTGGCAACAATGAGACACATTCCAGACATTTTCGTACCATTTTTGTTTAGTACTAGCTGAGCGTGTGGGCTGCAGTGGAATAAGGGTTGTGTGCCTCTTTGTGTCAGAGGTGAGTGATGTTCAAGCAGGGAGGTGACCTCATCTGAGATGGGAATGTATGATTTTTTTGGGGGGGGAAATAAGATGGACATCTGGGATTATAAAAACATCGGAAAACAGTGAGAAATGCCCGTCATAGTTTCCTACAGTCTGATGTCATCAAATTTTTTGCTTTGGTGAAGACTTTGGTGAAGAAATGTTCACATTTAAGAACCTGTAATATTAGAAACAATAACTATAAAAATAACAACAACAACAATAATAATAATAAAGGTCTGTCAATTGCCTAATTGATTATGTGACCAACAGTTGCAGCTCTAGAGAATATATAACCATTATGACGATAAACAAGACCAAGAGTCTGAAGCCATGCTAGGGTTACTGTGTGATAAAACCAAACTTTGGCTGACAGAAAAACGGTGGCAAAATTTGAAATTCCAGCTTGATAATGCCACCAAATGAAGTCAAGAGATCATCAGAATTACTGGAATTTATTACATGGTAAACGTGAATGGCTGTACCGAAGTTTGCACCAATCTATGCAACAGTTAGTGAGTCATTTCACTCTAAAATGCAAATGTAAACAATAGGAAACGTTAGATAATAAGAGGATTCATTCACCGAGAGCCATGAGCAGAAACTACATTTTATGGCAATCCATCCAATATTTCTTCCGATTTTTTCCAGTCGGGGCCAAAACAGTGGATTGATAAACTGATTTAAAGACTGACACTAGCATCCACAGAACCAGAAGGAATGTCTGCAAACAACATAAAAGATTAAGTAACAACTAAAGAAGAGTACCGTAACCTTTGTCTTTGAATTTTGATTTTTCATAGCAGGAAAAGTACAGCTAAAACTAATTAGGATAAAATGATAAGATGCTGGTGTTGTTACTCATACCTGTGTTTATCCTGCTATGATCTGCTATAGAAAAAAAGGTCCAAAGCTATAATTTCTTCATCAGGCAAATTAGGTGCATTAGCTAAATGGCAGTCATTTAATTATTGGTTTGAGCTGGGAAATTATTACCCCCAAATTAAGTACCTATTAGTCAAAGCAGGTCCATGGACCAAATATAACTCCAATAAACTGCCTAAACAGCATGACTTAAAAAAAATACATGTGAATTTCTTTATCAATTAATAAATTTTAGATTTCAACTCTTTCAACAGTTTTTCTAGTTTTTATTATATATACAGTAACACAATGAGTGTACCTACAAAACCTATTAAAGTGGGCATCACAGGAGTATTTGCACCCATTTCTGAAGTGTTTATGCTCCATTTAAAACACCATATGATGTACAAGGATGCATGCCAGATGTACTGAAGTTTCAGAATAGTAAAAGATCTCATTAGTAATTCCTCTAAGGAAATAAGTTTGTTAATGGCTTGAATACGTACTTTTTAAGGGAAATTATGAGGTTATTCTTGCAATTTATTCAACTAACCAATGTCTGTTAGGAACTTTGTAGTCCTCTGAGATCAATTTAGCTTCCAGTATCAGAAGATGCTTTTGTCAGCTTGGCATTCAAAAACATTTTTAAAAATAGATGATTAAATTATTATATAGCCTTCTGAAGGGATTCATATTTTGGCAGTTGCATACCATACCAAGTGTCTCACTTTCCAAACATGATGTAAAATAACTTATCGGAGGTGGGACAAAATATCGTACTCCATGACTCCTTGTGGGAATGAAGGGTAAATGGGAAAATGGCAGACAGCGAGCGAAAGCAATTGACACATTATGAAAACGGAATAAAATTGATAATACACACACACAGACACACACACACATACACAATATTCTTGCTTTCTTTTCTTTAGCCACTGGTAGATTACCACAGTTGCCTGTAGTGTGCATGGAAGATTCTGACTTGTTTGCAGACACTTGCCAACTACTCACCGAGTGGCTGTGAAATTTGAAAAAGTGTGACACAAACTGGAAATGGGGACTGTTCGCCTTCAAAGTAAAAGCTGCACCTTTTGAAACATATTGGTTTCAGTAGTAAGGGACAACTTTCACTTTGAAGGCAAACGGTCTTCGTTTCTGGTTTGTGTCGCACTTATTACAGTTTCACAGATATAGCAAATATTTGGTGAGTGTTTGCAGACAAGTCGGTGCTTTGCCAGCAAACTACAGGCCACCGCAGCAATCTGCTAGCAACCAATGTAATCATGAGGTTTTTGGTGCAGCACTTTTTTGCAACCAATTTCACCCAGCAACAGACAGCAACCTCCAGCAGCCACTCGCCAATTGGTCGGGGAATACACATTTTTCCCTAGTAACCAGTGGTTAGTGGGGGGGCACTGACTGGTCTCCAGACCTGCATGACCAGGGCTTAGTAATCAATTTCACAGCGACTGCCAGCAACGACTCGCAACTGGTTGGGGAATACTCATTTTTCCCTAGCAACCAGTGATTGCCAGGTGGTCGCCACCCAGCCTATAGGTGTGTATTTTCAGACTTCGATGCATCTGCTTTGTCATATTAGATCTTTCTCTCACATCAAGTAATTTGACTTCTATCTTTGGTGAGGCTCATCTGAAACTATTAGGTCCAAACCTCAAGAACCAGTGAACACAACTCAAGATTTAGAACTAGAACTAGTTCTTGATATTTAACTCTGGTGTCAAGTCTAGTCTTGAGTTCCTGCAAGCAATCTATCTCAGGAAGAGATGGGCTTTGACAGCAAAGAGGGTTTTCCTTGCTTTGCTTTAACATGTCATTTTAAAATTGCTGTAACCACAAGACTGAACATAGAGCTGGAGCAAACTACATAATTAGAAGACAAAATCCAGTGCATCTGAACATACTAACTCTCCCCCGTCTCTCTCTTACACCTGGAGGAAGATGTACTTCACAAGTAACAAGAGCTGCTGCCTAGACTTGTCAAACCATTAATTCTACCTGAAATAAGTATGGAAACTATAGTTAAAGAGATCTAAATTTTAGCTGTACCTATGCATATAAATTTTGGCAAAAACTGGCTTTGGCTTTTTGGCTTTTCAGTGAAGGAAACATCTTGCATCTATTAATTAAACCTTAAAAAATATATAGATTCAGTACTTCTTAATGAGGGAGGAGGCATAGATGTAATTTGCAAAATTTCTAATATATGGATCCTCTACTATCTTTCCTTAAGATCCAACCTTGATCTTGACAGGGGAAAAGTAGTATTTGGAAGTCTCAGTGGTAGGATGAAATGGAATCAGTAAATAGTCTGTGAGATCTCATAACAGGTCTTGAGGTAAATCTGAGCTCCATGAAGTTCAGATTTACTTAAAATAACATGTCTGTAAATCCAGTGTGCACAAATATACAATTCTTGGAGCAAAATATGCATGCAGAAACACAACGTTGTAGCACCTCAAATGCACCTGGGTCCCCATATTAACACAACCTGCCCCAGCTAACAGTGCACCAAAGTAACCGTCATTTGTCCCCAGGCCAGTAAGTCAGCATTTTACTGGCCAGGAGGAACAAAAAAAGGCAATTTTAAATTTACTTTATATTCTGCTGAGTAGCTGAACATACCATAAAATACTATAACTTATTCAGAAATGTATATTTTACAATAATATTATAATCAAAAATATTCAAAATAATTGCTAAATAAACCTTGAAAATATAGACTTTGCAAACTGAGCTAGCAGTCTAAATCCCTGTCGCTATGTAAAACCTTCTGCCTGTGGTTGGCAGCAGAGGAAATGATCTTCACTGATAATCTTGTTGAACAGGTATGTCTGTTAAAGCATATGCACCTTTTGCCTTTTTACCAGCGAAGGTTGAGATTGCACTTGCCGTCTTCACCAGAGTGCATGTGTCTAACAGGCTGCAGCTTGACCACAAATTACACCCATGACAACAGCATCACTGTCACTGCTACTGTCTTGGCATCCTTTCTGTATTAAAAAATAATAATAAATAAATTAATAAAAATTTATGCTTTGCTTTAGCCCACACATTGAACACACTGACATCCAAATCACATCACTGCAGCCACTTGAAGTCAGCTGTACAAGGTACTGTGCATGGGCCAAAATTTGTAATTATTTAGAATTTATGCACATTAAAAGAAATTTTATAGTTAGCATACGCCAATTTTTGTTGCATGTGTGAAACCCTCGCACTGCTGAACCATGCATATCACCATCATGAGTTTCCTACTGTGTTTTCCAAGCCATTAATCTCCTCTTTCTTTTAGTAGTCTCATATTTCCACTAATGTGAAATATTTAGGCTAAAAGATTAAAATACTGACTGAACCAGTATTGCTGAAAACTTCACTCTTACTCAAGGTAGGGCTTATTTTCAACTAGTGTACCCAGTAGCATCCAAGAACACAGTTTGCAAAGAGAATAATCTGAGGAAACAAACAGGGCTCAAACTTAAGCAGCAAAGGTCCCAAATTAATATTACACAGACTGGCATCTAGACCATCACTGAATACCCAAATCAACCCCAAAACAAAATATGACACAAAAGAAATAACCAGTTTATAAATATCTGTCATCAAAAGTGTTAGATGTTTGATTAATAAATATGTAATAACTCAATACAGTTACTCTTTGTCATAAGGTGTGTACAAACTGTGGCTAACAGTGAGACAGCACCTTGTACAGCTGACTTCAAGTGGCTCTTTTGGCTGCAGTGATGTGGTTTTGATGGCAGTGTGTTCAAGGTGTGGGCTAAAGCAAAGCTGTTAGGAGAACTGCCATCTTGGGGACAATAGAACTATAAACTCAAACCAATTCTCTCAGCAAGAGGACAAATCTTCGCCTGTCAGAGAAACGCAGGGAAGAGAAACTCCATCCAGCTGACAGCCAGTGTGTTTCTTAATGGCTCTGTCCTGGCTGAAGAGGACAGAATAAAAATACAAGGAGCGTTCTAGCATTAAAGCTTCCTGGTCAGACTGACTTGAGTGTCTGTTGTGACACTCAGCTCGATTGTGCACCTGTGCCCACAGTGCTAAACAACAGAGCCCTCCAGGGTATGAAACTGTTCTGAACTGATTGGAAACTGGTGCATCCATTTTATTTTGAAATACAATGAAACAAAGAATTGAGAGTCCAAAGTCAGCTAATTTTAATTAAACTGACCTGCTGAATGCATAACAGTAGATCTAAAAATAACTATCAATAACTATGTTATTGATATCTGAAGTATCAGATTTGTTTAAGTGGGAAAAGGTACACAAAATAATTGTAAAATCTCGACAAGCAACAGCCAAATACTTTAAAGCACATGGAAGCATTTAAAAGAGTTAGGTTTTGGCTGAAAACGGCTTGGGACTTAATGCTATTATAACCTGAGGTAATCTAGACAATACACAAATAATTTAAACATCATTTAAAGAGTAGAGTATTAATTAAGCTGCAAAAGTAGTGAAAATGGCAGTTTTTGAGTGTTAAAAAAAAAAAAAAAAATCCAAGATGACTTTCCACCACACCTCATTTCTACTGTCACCTAAAGAGTATTGAGGCCAGGGACTGAGAAAGGTAAATGATTTAAATCTAGACATGACTGCAAATTTAAAGAGTGGAAAACAGAATGGTTTTTAAATGGCTGGGTAAAACTATATCAAAACATGAGGACTGTGTCAAGAGTAGGTCAAAGCAGCTGAAAAGGAAAGCTATGCAATTAATCAAATTAAACTACAGACATTTTCATGACATACTCTCATTTGCAAAGGAAATATGGTGCAATGCCATTTCACTATAAATTTCAATCCAAAGAAAACAAAAGGATAAGAGTCAAGTCCCAATGAGAATAACACCATTTCAGCTAAGACATGGTAACTGTGATACATATGCACATTTAATCAGCCACTTCCTGTGGAAACCACTAACAACATCTAAAATTCTCAGCCATTATGAAACCCAGCACACGTTCCACAAAGAAGGAAGGAAACACTACACCCAAAGCCTGATTGCTTGGCCATTTATGTATAGAACATACAGAGCAATGCAATTACCATTTTACAGAAATCATGAGGTTGGAGGAACATTAACATGACAATAAAAAAAACAAAAACAAATAAAAAACAAACATCCAAGCCCACTGGGATATAAGAATTATCCAAAGTAAATGTATCAGCTGTCGAGTTAAACAGATTTTTTCCAGTGCTTGGTGCACAACAAACTAAATTTCATAACTTCATCAAGCAGTTTGCACAAAAGTCATTTCCCTAAGAAAATGAGACTCTAGATATGTGGTGCAATGAAAATGATTTGCAGCAAGTAAACTCTAATGGGCTGAAAGAGTTTCCAGTTCATTCTGTCTTCTAGAAAACCTGAACTTCTGCATATGTGCTACATATGTGCACTGTAATATCTGACACACTGATATTGTCTTTTTGGTACCAGTTAGTTAAAAAAATTTTTTTGGATGTTTTTTTTTTTCTTCATTTAAGCATGACTAACACTGAACTAGGCTATGCAATTTCTGGAGAAACTGTCGTGGGTTTGTTGCTACTGCCGGACTTGGTTTGTTCCTTGCTGCTAAAAAATTGGAGGTAAATAGGCTGGCCAAAAAAAGTTTAAGGGAGATTGCATTAAAGCATCTTGATAACATCAAATAAGTAATCAGAGGCTTTTATTTTGACAAAGTGAGAGTTTAAATAATCCTGTTCAATTCCTGCAACTATCCAGGCTATATTATTTTGAAAATCGACATACAGTAGCTTTGGTAAAAAGAATAACTTCCTGTATGAAACTGAGGGCTTTTATTTTAAAAATCTGACAAATTCCTTGTCCCTACTTTTAGTCACCATCAGGGTCTGTTGTCCATCATTATGTGTGTGTGAGAAAGAGGCAGACCGGAGCAGTTTGAAATTGTAAATGTCAGCTTAAATACTTGAAACTGCAGTATGACCTGAGCTGCAATTAAAATAACTTACTCAAAAACATATTTGTTTGTTTTTCCCATTCTGTATGACCATACTCAAAAATCACAAACAGCCAGGGACACTGACAGACAGATAGATAAATAGGCTTAAATAGAATGAAATGTGTTTAAGTTTATTTCAGGCAGGTCCCTATAGTCATATTCAACTGAGACAGAGACAAGTACTAGCTGTGAAAACACCTGGAGAGACAGAGAAAGACAGGAGATTCAAATCGATCAATAGGATGATGAAATTCAATATGGATCAGCTTCCCAGCTATTAATTGCTTACACCTGTGTCAGTGAAGAAGCATTTAAAGTTACCATAGCGATGGCATTCTGTGTAACTGAGAGTGAAATTTCACTCAGCACTGCTCACAAGAAACAGCTAATAAAGTCAGAACGACAGTTTGAATCAGCACGGTTTAAAAACCCTGAGTATCCTAAGCAGCTACTCTTTTTTGCGTTCCTAGTATTTAAAAATGTGGTCGGGGAGCAAGAAAGAAAAGAGGTCTCTATGGGGCAGTTAGATGGCACTTCTCACTCAAATTCCTACAGATAAAAAGTCTGAGTCTGTTGGTTTTGAGGAAGATATCGTTTGAAAGAAGACACATTTTTCTTCGATTTGGTGGTAAAATAATGCCCATTGAGTGAAAATTGTGGGCTCAGCTGTAGGTTAGACAGAAATTTTTCAGAATAATTTTTCAGCTTCTCCCACTCTGTTGGTTAATTAGTCCACTCTAGCCCTACCATTCACTTGAATAGATAGAGATTTTCGGAATTTTTTTGTAACAAATTATTAAATAAATAAATTAAAAAAGTAATGGCAGTCGTCTTATCGCCGAGCTGGTGCAAGAACCAATTTGGTGCAAGAACGGTGTCTGTACCACAAATGGTGTGGAAGGAGATACGTGCTAACATATACATATACTAGAACTGTTTGCTTTGCAACAATCCCACCAATTAGAATTAACTGCTATCTGCACTAACTGCATGTTTCATATATAGAGACAAGTAACAATTTTACTAATAAGGTTTGAAAATGGGGTGGTGGCGCTGTGGTTAGCACTGTTGCCTCACAGCAATGAAGGTCCTGAGTTCGAATCCACCATCTGGCCAGCGCCTTTCTGTGTGGAGTTTGCATGTTCTCCTTGTGTCTGGGTTCAGCATGGGTTCTCTCCGGGTACTCTGGCTTCCTCCCACAGTCCAAAGACATGCAGTTAGTGGGATTAGGTTAATTGGTGATTCTAAATTGGCCATAGGTGTGAATGTGAGCATGAATGGTTGTCTGTCTCTCGGTGTTTGCCCTGCGACAGACTGGCGACCTGTCCAGGGTGTACCCCGCCTCTCACCCTATGGCAGCTGGGATAGGCTCCAGCCCCCACCTGCGACCCTGAATAGGATAAGCGGAAGAAAGTGGATGGATGGTTTGAAAATGGACCAACACAACCAAAATAATATTTCCTATTCAGTCCTTATCTCGCAGTTTAATAGTAAGAAATATGCTCTGAAGTCATGGACTTAAAGAGTACATGACAATAACAGTTGCCAAGTTAAAACATTGTATACAAAAAAAAAAAAAAGAGTAAAATGATAATGAAATGAGCCTACCATGATTAGTAAAATGCATCATTTGTGCTCACTCACTGTGAAACCACCTCCCACACACAAACATGTTGGGAGGGTCCTAATTCCCTGTGTGATACAGCCCCTGAAGAGGCCTTATATTTATATCTGTTGTCAACGCAGAGCTGGAGAGACTTGCTGGCTCATAAATCTGACCATGCTTAGCAAGCACAAATTTCCACCTCATTAGCGCTCCACACCCTGTGGAGGGACCTGAAATACATACCAGTTTCGAAATTTTGCCAATCAACCAACGGTAGGATTGCTCTGCTGGTGGCTTTGAAACCTCCTCACACATCTAGATTTAGAAGACTGCGTCATTTTAATATGAAACTATTTTTTATTTTGTGACCCAGATTAACACATGAAGACTGCAGCAAGCACCTTTGAGTAGAATTCCAAATGTAAATTGTTCCCAAAAATCATCAAACAATGAAACACCGACCATGCACCCATCTGCATCCTGATACCTTTCCTCTTTTTACGCACTGTTAAAAAAAATTCACAGCTCTGTGATATCCACTTCGATTATCACCCACCCCTTATGGCTTTATCCTGCACCAGTGTTGCCTGTGGGTGGATACAACCCATCTTTGAAGCCCAAACTAGAGCCACAGTGAGGTATAAAATAGGCTCAATATGTCTCCCCCTCTCCACCTCCCACACTAAGCCTTAGCCCTTCACTCAAGCTTCAGTCTCTTCTCTCGGGGGAAACATGTATGTCAGAGACAGCAGGTGTGAAGTGAGATTAGAAAACACAGGAAGAGGAGGAGGGGACGGAGGATGATAATGGGAAGGGAAGGGAAGGGAAGAGAAACACAAGGAAAATGTTGATGGTATATGTGCCGGTGTCTCACTTTGTATGCAACCAAGTTATGTGAAGTTAATTTTGTATGCTTGTGCATCAGCTGTGCACATACACTGCTAATAGCCTTTGTTTCTCCTCAGAGAATGTCACTCGTAAGGCCCATATGATGGACAGCTTGGTGGCTGGCAGTGGTAGATGAAGAAGGCTCCCAGGCCATCCACTCCTCAGAGCAGCAATTATCTCTTAGCCTCAGCCCCACACCGTGGGCCTGCATGAGAATGAGCCCAGGGCCATGCCTCAACGTCTGGCATTCTCTCTTTGGAGAAACAGACCACATGCACATACAACACTCAAAGTGATGGATGCACACCCTAGCTCACACATACCAAAAGAGGGAGGCAGACAAAGCTATAGTATGCTGGTACAGTCCTCCAGTGTTAGTTCCTTCAAACAGAGCTGCTAGAACTGCTGAATATTTAAGAAACGCATCGTGTCAGCACACGTTTAAACTGGGAAGACATGGGCCAGAAATGAAGCTGCTGAAACTGACAGGTGAGGCCCTGTGGCCAAGATCAAGACCAGGTAGCATTTCTGCAGTAGCCTGAGGGTGAAAGAGTGCAAAATACCTGTATCAGGTAAGTTTTTATACAAACTCAGAAGAGCCTGATATGGATTATCTGGAAGTTAAATTCCTAGGACTGTAGATAATCAGCAAGTTAACATCTTTAATGGGAATTTTAGATCATTCACTAAAATAATAAACACTAGCATTATCTGATGACACAATCTTGGCTTTGGTAATAAACCCAAACGCTTTGATCAAATAAACTGAAACAAAAAACAAAACAACAACAAAAACCCTGAGATGAAAATTGTTCAACTTGCTTGGCATGAACAGCAGGCACATATGGCCCCACAAATAAACAAAACTTCTGTCAATATTAGCCTGTTTGTTTATTTGCTTGCATAGCCCATCACTTACACTGGTGTTTAGTGTTTGTGCCCAGAACAAACAGTATTTCAAGAGAATGCTTCTCAACCAGCTGACGAAGCTTGTACATCCCGCCCATTTCCCCTGAGATAAAACTGCAAACATTTCACAGCTGCTCTTTCTGTTTCCTCAGACTGAGAGTAACAGCAAAGTTCTCCAGTGCTATGATTCCTTCTTTAATTAGAATGAAAACAGGCCATCCTGGCAAGGTAACTCATATCGACAGGTATCCATTTTATTCAAAACTGGCCTTAAAACATATTCATCATTCACCACAGAGAAAAAGGAAGTGTTGCTTTTTGTAAACATGCAATTATTCACCCAGTGAACACTGACAAATAATAAATGACTAAGAAATTAAAAAAAAAAAAAAATAGGTTATGCCAACAATCTTGACTTTTTAGAAATTACAGTTATTCCAAGAAAAAAAAAATCATTTTAGAAGTCAACCACTGAATTGTTAGTCCAATACTGGCAGCATAAATCTGAGTCTTCTATACAAGGCAGTATTTTTCTCCATAAACACACATTTTTATTAAAGAACCTTTTTATCAGTTTTCATAGAATTGTTACAAGGAGACAGACAGACAGACAGCTAGACAACTAGACAGATAGACCAAATGTGCTATGTCTTTAAATAAAGTCGTCTTCAAGTAAAGACATCTGTCTTTATGCCCCTACTGCTGATTCTAAAGCAGAATGCAAAATCTTGGACATCCCTGGTCAAAATTTGTCTGACTGTGAATAACTAGCCAAGCAAACGATGAGTAGAGTTTCATGAGACATAAAGTTAAAAATGGCACTTTTCTTAAATATTTTAAGCAAGATAACTTCATTTCAAACTTTACTGATTCAAGAGCAAAGTAAGAAGTCTAAAGCAGAAGTCTGACCTGCATAGTCCATACTCAGTACAGACGCAAATAGCACAGCTAACCTGAAGTCCTTCAGTTCTTGTATTGCAGGTTTCATCCCATTCTTCAGGCAAAAGGCTTCTGTGAGATTCTTGGGCCGTCTTGCATGCTCTGCTCTTTTGAGATCCATCCACAAAATTCAGAATTATGTTTAGGCCAGAGGACTGTAAGGGCCTTGGCAAAAGCTTCAGCTTGTGCCTCATGAAGTAATCCATTGCGGATTTTTGAGGTGTGTTTAGGATCATTATCCTGCTGCAGAAGCAATCCTCATTTCAGCTTCAGCATTTTTACAGAAACTGTGATGTTTGCTTCCAGAATTTGTTGGTATTTAACTGAATCCACACTTGCTTGTACAAGTAAAATGTTCCCCACATCACTGACTGTAAGAAAAGCACAAATTCTGCTATATACACCCTGTGCTTAACAGTTATAGAGGTATTCTTTTTTTTCTTAGCTATCCCCCCCCCTCTTCAAACTTACCTTTGCTCATGGTGCCCAAATTTCTGATCCTGAATTCTGTGTTGAGAATGAAGGAAGGCTTTTCTTTTAAGGATTCTTCCATGAAGGTTATATTTGTACTGGTGTTACTGCACAGAACAGTGGACCACCACCTCAGGGTCTGCTAAATCTCCCTAAAGGTCTTGTGCAGTCAAATGGGGGTTTATTTTTTCCTTTGCTGAGATTCCTACAAGCAGCCCCTTTGAAAGGTTTTCCCTTTGGTTCCTGACTTCAACTTGACATCTGCCAGTTATTTCCAGTGTTTTGAAATTTGCATCACCTGGCCTTTTCTAATGAAAATCTGCACCTTTGAGGGTTAAAATGCTCCAAATTCTTTCAAGTCTTTCAGTCTAGTTGTTCTCCCAGGTGTTACAATCAGGCGTGCTGACATTTACCGAGTGGCACTGGACATTAGCAGTGGACAAGCAGCTAGTTGTCAACTAAAAATTATAAGTCATGTTCTGGTAAAGGTATTTCTAAAAAGATAAGAATGAAGTGAGTTTTTTGGAGGGTTAGTGAAGTTAGGCTAGCCGACATACATTGATCTGCCACACTAGCTATTAGGCTATCATAAACATAGAAACACTGGTAAGGGTTAAGGATGAGGGTTAAATTGTTCTTAATGAATGCACGCATTGAGGGTCAATGAGTGAGGTATAGTATCTGTGAAGGCTTGACAAGCAAAGACAAATGCCATCATATGGCAGGAAGAAAAAACACAAAAACAAGACAAAAACTGACAAAACTGCAGCCAACAAAGTGTCTGAGATGACCCCATTCACAACACAAGGTTAGTAATTAATATGTCCAGACACCCAGTTTAAATTACTTGCTTTCAAAAAATCACAACCCTATGCCAAATCTCCACACTGAAGTCTTACTTGTCCCAAAAGTAATTTCTTTCTTGTGTCAAACAAAATATTAGTGTCTGATACACGGAGAGTCCAGAGGCTGTAGCGTACACTGTGAGGTCTTATAAGTGTGCTACATGTGGGTAGTACTAATAAAAACCTGTACCAGGTGGACTGGCAACTGAGTAGTTTTTTAGGACCCATAGTCTAAACACAAATGACAAAGCACTGCAGGACATTGAAAGGACAAGAGTTACATCCAACTCAGTAGAGACCTGGACTCAGAAACAGGGTTGATCACTTAACAAATGGCTTGTGAAAAACATAGCCCTGCCAAGCTAATTTAATGTCTGAGACTGTGGTAAAAAGTTATGAGAGAGCTCAAACCACTTGGGGCACCCAAACTTTTTCATGTGCTCCTTTTTTCCCCTCTAAAATTGTTCAAAACAAAAAATAATAGACCAATCTTGGTTAAATTCAGTTTCAATTTAAGTTTATAAATGAACACTTGATTCACAATTTAGAGACTGCTGCACAGATTTCAAAAAAGGTTTGGCAGAAACACCTAAAACAAACATAAGATTACATATCTCCCATTTCTACTTGAAGTCCTTACTTCATCTGCAGCTGGCTCTGGAAAACTGTGTGTACACCTGGTCTAAAGTATGAGCTGTACCGCTTCTTACAGCACATTACTCTATCATAAATACCAGGTTATGTGTGGAAAATGGCTTGGGCAAGGTCTTTCCCAAAACGTATCATTTATACATCTGAAACTTCTCCCTAGTGGAACCAAGGCCAATTTCTACATTTGTCATGGCCAAACATACAGCACTATGTAGACTGAGTGATCAGAGTCCTGGACTTTTCTGTTGAACAAATGGTCAGTGAACTTCAATGACGACAGCTTTTGTTTATAAATGTCAGCCCTGGGCCTGTTTATTTAAGCTGCCAGGTAGAGATACACCCATCGATCGGCCAGTGACCAGAACTGTCCAGTTTTCCGCTGATCAGCCATGACTGGTGACCACCTGAGCAGCCTAAGATGAATCTGATTCTGTGCCGATCTCTTCGACCTTTTCCAAAGCGCGGTTAGCAGATCTTCCAATGTAGCCATCTGCTGGTTTCTCGTGTTCACGGTTCTTCAGCTCCAATACGCTCTACTGGTTCTGACGTCTTCCCTCTTTCTTTTTTTCATTGCAGTAATTTCAGTTAAAGTTGCTGTTGTTCTTTATTTGCTCCACCTTCAACACGTGATCTGCTCAGCTCAGTTGGCATTGTTTGAAGTACACAAAGAAGCTGAGCACATCATAGTATCTGCACTCCTATTTAGTGTCCCCGAGGTGTAATTACAGTGCAACACAGACATGTTTTATATATGTTTCAAAGTGTGGCTACACAGCAGTTCATTGTGATTTGGACTTCATTTAAATAAATTGGCGTACATTATTGTGAGATCTGTTTGAGTGAAAGTGATAGAGTCCTTCTACATATTCTCATCCCGTTTTCTCTCATTTGATGATGATTATGATGAATCAGTGTAGCCCTCCACACTCGCACATTAACTTCAAAGCGCAGAAGCCCGAGCATGAACTTGTGTGCATGTGCGCACGTGCACGCCCAGACACGTCTGTGTTGCAAGTGTTGGTTATATGTTGAGGTATGAGATCAAATTATGGCTTTGCAGATTTAATTTATTATGAATCTCAGCAAAATGAAATTGGACAAAATTCACCTTGATTGGCGAGCTATCACCATTAACTTTAACCATCGCTGATCCCTGGCATCATCATCCATCGCACAACCCTAATCTTCAGCATTAGTTAATGCTGATTTTCAAAGTGTTAATTGGTCATCATAGTCGTTACTTTTGCAGACTGATTACCTATAGACTACATTCAGATATTCAACCTACTGAAACGTGTTAAATGTTTAATTTTAATGGAACTGAAAAAGAAAACATGCCTCACACATGAATTATGAAGATATCTGAATATAATAAGCCTTTTGTGTTAACTGTGAAATGTGTGTTGTGCTAACTAATTAACAGTGGAAGGCAAAAATCACAGTCATTTAGCCGTCAATAAAAATGTATTCAGATTTAGCATGTCGATGATGCATTCACCTCATAAATCATTACACACTGCTCTCCCCTACATAAGCTGCCTTTATCAGTTAAAAGTACCGGCGCCTGGTATCGGTGATGCTGGTCCTGTATTTACTTAGTATCGGATCAATGCCAATTTTGCAGTATCGCACACCACTGATTTTGACTGAAGATGGTGAAAATGTTAATCAGTATGCATATGATGGACTTACAGTCACCAAAGAGACAACGGCCATCAGTGAGAAATTAATCTGTGGTGTGGGGAGAACCAGCGGAGAACGAGGCAAGTGTCTCAGCAAGTGATTGACACTAGCTACCATTAGCTAATGTTAGCTAAACAATACTGTAAAGTTAGCTCTAATGTATTAGGATATAAAAAAATCAGCTGTTTACTACTAGAGTATTGATACTTATCTATTACAGAAACCTCTAACAGAAACTAGCGAGAGCGTCAGCTGTTATTGATCATATGGCATCGTCTGACATAAATCGACATATTTCACAGTGTTAGGAAAGAAAGAGAGAGAAGGGAGACGGGAAAAAAAATTCAGATTTTTCAGTATGCGAATGCTAGTTAACGCCAGTAGTGTTTCTCATTATTTAAATGATGTTAACAACTAAATTGGAAGTTATCAAACACTAAAAAAAAAGTACACTTACGGCACAGTTGGTGTTTTAATTAAGCTGCATCTCTACAGAGCATTGCTCCCACTGGCACATGTATGGAAGTTAAAGTACAGCGGTGGCTTGGATCGAAGGAACCGCACTAGCTATGATCACACAGTCCTGGCCTCGACATCCAGAACTAAATCATATCTTCAGAAAAACATTTTTTCATGAGAGATGTAGCAGTGAAGTGCCGTCACTTCATCGTCACAAAACACCCACGCACGAAAAAACACCCAAAAAACAAAACTCTGGTCCTTTTCCTGTCAGGAAAGCTCTGGACTCAATTTTCCGCACATACACTACTTTTAAGAGCACCGCGTAAAATTCACTAGGAACAGACTGTTGACAGAATATCTTCACTTTTCACAACAAAGCAAATACATTAACTTTTTTCATGTTGAGCTTTCAGCACAGGGTTGCACCGCAGAGGTTAAAATTCACAGCAGATGAATTGATTTGTCCCATTAAGTGTAAACAGAAGGCAGTAATTTATGATCCACAATGACTGCAGCAGAAGAACAATCTGCTAATAATAGAAAAACAAAACGTTTTCTTTGACAAACAAGGAAGCGCCTTAGGCCAGATCAGCCCAGATACCTGCCTCTTTGTTTTCTCTCAGCCTTTATTTTGGTCTCCACCAACTTCATTGTTGCTGCTGTGTACTATGTAGACAGAGCTGCCTGGAGAGGACATTTAGCACGCAGAAACACACATAGCAACTCCAGCTTCTCTGTGTGCTCTGCTAATATTTACATTGCCAGGCTGAACACTGCCACTATTGAGTTTGGCCATTCAAAATAATGTTTGACTAGTATTAGAACAACAGTGAAGGAACACTGTCTGGGCAATAAGTCCCTAAGGTTGCAGCTCAGACAGAAAGAGGAAGACAGAGGAGTGTGAGCTGATGGCATCTTTTCACACTAGTTAAACATTTAGTGAGTCAGTACTTTTTTGTGTGTGTGTTGTTGGTTTTTTTCTTTGTTCTGGCCTTTTGTTTATATGGAGGTGTGTGGATTGACTAATGTGTGTAGTATGTGGCATTTCCTGTTTCTTGTTCGTCATGAAAACTTATGAATGGAAAACAGCTGCAAACAGCCTACAAATGTTAAAACTACTCAAATCTGAATTGTGAGCTAGGAGAACACTTCATCCGTATAAAAACAGTTACATCAGGTCAATCATCTAGTTGAGTGCCTGGAAAAGTGAAGGTTTGTGGAACAACCCGAGCTAATAGGAGCTGCTTTGCTTTCTGTAAAACATTAGCCTGAATTTGTGTTTGTTCAGGTTAAGTGTTTACTGTTTTTGATAGCCAGCAGGCAGAGTTCACTGTCCACAGGTCATAAAATCTGAAATGAAGGCTGACATGGATAAAGAAAGAAAAAGCTGACAGATCAAAGGGTATACTTTTTTTTTTTTTTTATATTTTTAAAACTGATGAGAGAGAACCACAGAGGTGGTGGGGGGCAGAACAAGTACAAAGCATTATAGACCCAAGAAAGCATCTTTCATGGTTAGTACTGCCATCTAATGGTGACCAATTTACTGTATTAATGTGTGAGTTTACAACAGTATGTCAATAATAGTGATCTTTACTGTTCTAATGAACTGACATGCGGTAGGTGTTAGCAAACGCTTAAAGTTTTTTTTTGGAGGTATTAACCAAAAATGATTATGAATAAAATAAGACAGCATCAAGATTTTCATTTCAAAAGATGCAGACTTAACAGACCCTGATGTCCTAATTTTTTGTGCTTTCTTAACTCCTTAAGTTAAAAAAAAAAAAAAAAGGTTAAACCTAAAAAACAAAATATTGCTGACAATAATGATTTCACCTATGCAGCAATAGTGTAAACTGAATACTTTGAGTTAATTTTAAGATTTATTTTTAATTTTTAAATGATTACTTATTTTGAAAGAAAACCACAGACATAAAGTGGCTGTTGCAGATGAAGCTGAAGCACTTAGAGCAATCAAAGGTGCAGCACTGAAAGGGACTGAAATTGAAGAGCTGTATGCAACTAAAACTGGTTAAGTGTAATCACTGAAAGCATTCGAACACACTTAGTTTCAACACCGATAGATTTTTCTAAGAAAGACATAAGAGTAGTTGAACTGACAGTTAAGAGCTGAAAATACATACATGAGTTGTCCATTGATGTCTAAACCCTGAATGAAACTGTGATCACAGTGGACAGGTAAGCTTTCCTTCCAGCATTTTGATTTTATTTAGGTTTGGACTAAAGCAACTGAATCAATGGATTCACTGCAATAATTACTGGCGGCTTTCTGAGGAATGTCTGGAGTCACTGTGCCTTGCGGATAAGATTTCAGGTTGGTAAGGGGTGATCTTGCAAAGTTAAGTCTCACTTTCCTCTAACTTTTTCAGCAAGGATATTCCCCTGGACTCTTTATTATTTGGCCCTCTTTCACTGAGTTGGCAGCAGATGGTCTGGGTTGAAACAGATTTACATTGTGCCTGAAGGTCAGCTTGAATCTGCTTGGCAGTTACCTAAGCTGCTATCTCTGGTATTTGAGCAATATTTGATCTCTGACCAAGTACTTTTTTTTCTTTTTTTTTCCTCTGGCGGTCTCATTCTGAGAAGCTCGCTACAATGCTACAGGCCACAAACATCACAATAACATTTGATTTTTATGGAAACATGGACACAGTTCTCTGGAGGTAAACTTGTAGCCATAATAATGTCCCCAAGTTTTAACATTTTTTTTCTTATCTACCTCAGTCCACAGTTATCGTCTCTATACTGACTTTTTATACTTCTATACTTACGGCATTAGCAGTTACTCATTTTCAGAAGTGGCAGAACAAGTGTTATTTATGCTGCAAGCAACGAGAAGTAATAAGAACTTCCTGTCCAAATATTTCTGAGAAATCCTAAGCATTGCCAGTAATACTGATGATACAGGCACTTGAAATGGGACATTATTTAAAAAAGTGCAAGGATGCAAATATTAGCAGTAGAATTCCCAGCTGCTGAGTAGTGCAGAGATATGAGGGACGTCAAATATACGGGAAGGCGATTTAACGAACTGTAATCAAATATGTACTGGACTTGGCTATTAAAACTCTCTGCATCCACTTCAAGGTGTTTGTAAAAGCTACTGCCAGAAAAAACCTGGCCAGCAACAACAATGTCATTGTTCAATATCAGTCTGCCATATTTCAGCTGAGGCAATTATCCCTCTAGTTTGGCATAGCATAACAGTTAATATTTAATCGTTGCAGGCCTTTTTTTTTTTTAATACTATTCACCAGTGTAACCTCACTGTTTCAACTTGTCACTGCCAACAAAATCTTAAACAAATATTAGCTGTGGCAGGACGTCACATCAGAAAAGATAAAGTCACTGGCCATAATAAATGGTTTATAGATTAATCTACTGGATAGAAAAAGTGGACAAAGACAATGGACACAGAATGGAGGGTGGAGCACACTGTCCACTGTTAGAATGCGTTTATTGTTTCAGCAAATAAAATGAATGCAAGACATACAGAGATATGGGAGAATTTTATTGACCTCTGCCGATGATATAAGGGTTCTTTCAAAAAACTTCTCACAAAGTTACCAACAAGTACACAGTAATAATTAGACCCGATCAACATTTATTATAACTTGGTTTCTATTTGCATAGCTCCGGCTGTTTGTATCTGTGGAGATACACCAATTGCAATTTCCCTGACAGATAGTGATGTTTGATTTTTTTTAAAGGTCTGACCTGCCAATTCAGTATCTTTGCACAAATCAGTGTGATATGTTTTAGTGATTTATGTGTTTAGACAGGATATTGCTACCAAACGGAACAATAAGTTGCTTTATTCTGTTTCTTGGTGATGTGCTGGTACATTTTTGGAAAAGTGAACGTCAGGCTGTGGTGAATCAGCACAGAATGGGATAACTCTAAGACCAGTTTTCAGCCGGTCACTTGTCAGCTGAAAATGCCCCAATTCTAATCACTGGATGACTGACTGGTGCATATTTATTCAAATCAATTTTTAGTGATGGTAATATCAGGTTAGATGAGACAAGATGAAAACATACCTTCAGGTTAGCCAAGCTTATTCTGGTGAAAACAAAGCTGCATGTCAATACTATTACACTACATCAATGATTATTTACTCACTGGGGCGGCACGTAGGTGTGGTGGTTAGCACCATTGCCTAACAGTAAGAAGGTCCTTTCTGCGTGGAGTCTGCATGGGTTCTATCTGGGTACTCCGACTTCCTCCCACAGTCCAAAGACATGCGTGTTAGGTTAACTGGTGTTTCTAAATTGTCCATGGGTATGAACGTGAGCGTGAATGGTTATCTTTCTCTCTGTGTTAGCCCTGCGATACACAGGTGACCAGTCCAAGATGTACCTGCCTCTTTGCCCTATGACAGCTGGGATAGGCTCCAGCCCAACTGCGACCCTGAAATGGATAAGCGGAAGAAAATGGATAGATGGATGGATATTTACTCACTAATGCCAGGTTTCAGTTTTTAAATATCTTCTTTTCCATACATACGTAAGGCCTGGAATGTCTAAGTCTGTCTATGTATCTCATAACATAAAGGTGAATATGGCTTTTTTCATGATGATACAGATGAGAGCTCTGAAACAAAGCCCACTAAATTGCTCAGTCCTAATGGACCAAAATGGCTCCTTAAAAGAGATCTGGTATCTGTCTGAAGAGCTACACTTTTTGTGTTCAAATTTTAAAAATATATTTGCAAAGGTCTTAAGTATGTGAAATAAATGAATGTTATTTGTGTGGCTTCCACTGGGCTAAGACTCCGTATTTATTAAATTCAACTGTAACTATGTAGAGCGTATTAGAAAAAGCAGCACCTGACATGAAAGCTAATAGCTTGAAATAGAAGCTGCTATGTGATCTCTTCCAATCACATCCAATGTGACAATGCTGGCTTCTTTAGAAACAGCTTCACTAAAACACACTCTACAGGGGGGGGCTTGGTATGCCATTTTCTTGTGTGCTCTGCTGAAAAGAAAAGCAATTATGTCTCTCTTGAAAAGCCACTTGGACAGCTCTTGTGGCATCCTGTGAGTAGCCCCACTCATACATGACTCATTTCTACTCATTTTCATCCAGCGACTGAAAATGCACTGCACTACTGCTCCTGCCAGCTTTTGGTGCAATTATACTCGTGCTCCTCCACACTCATATCTTCTCCATGTGAGGTCAACTAAGGCCCTAATAACTCTGTGATTTAGACTACAGCATCCAGCACTGAAACAATCTGTAGCATTTCAGCAGAGAAAAATCACCATGTACCTACTGTGGGTCAAATTAACACATTATCACAGCCTCATATAAGCATTGTACACCTTTCCTTTTGCAACAAGCATAACTAGACGTCTGCATGAAATCTATATAAGCAAGATCTTGATCGTTGCTGTACCTTCGCCCATCCACAGAAGCACATGAACAACTTTATATCAGAACTGAATGCACCCATCTGAGCCCAAATTTAGGTTCCCTCAAAATAACAACACATCTGAAAATGCTCATTTTGAATTTGAAAGTTAAAAAAGTTGGGACAAGGGCATTTACCAATGGCGTTGTAATACAACATGAATATTTAGAGAGCCTTCATCATCATCAGTAAATAATACATTGATTTATTGTATCCTGTCTGGAATAATACTTTGTAAGAGTTTATTTTTCATATATAAACTACTGCCACACTTTATGAGCTTGCTGTCAAACACATACACCCTTTCCATAGTTAGCAATATGCTCTGCATTATCAGACTTACTTGACAGCCAGTTATAGTTATCAGCTACCATTTTGCCATGCACCCCTAGTAAAAATATATATAACTCAAACATATCTGCATTTCCTGGAAAGAAGAGTGAAATGCAATGTGCATTTCAAGGAAATGCATCTTCTTGTCTTACAGTAAATGTCCCTGACAGTTAAAAAGGGAAATGTGCAGTTTCAGCCACATACACCAAACTGCTCTCAGTGTTCTGACTTTGTATATATCAGTTCAGGTTTTCTTAGCTAAACAACAGGGAATATTTCTTGCGTGAAATCATTACCACAGATGATTTTTTTTCATATGATCTGTTAGAAGATTTGCACATGTTCAAATTGGTTTTCAATTTCCAGTTCAAAAAGATAGCCTTCTTGGCAATAGTTAGGGCTGTAAGGATATTACTAGTAGTGGGACTATAAAAACTGTAAAGTCACCTACGACGCAGAGTTGCAGAGACTATGTTCTGAGTTTTGATGTGTGTTTTTCTAAACTACTAATGATACTTTTTGTTACCATTGCCATTGCCCTTGCCATTGTATGCATGTCTGCATGTGTTGCACATATTTAACCATTCTTAGTGTAATCAAATATGTGGTACAATTACACAGCCCGATTATCACTGCAATTAAAAATTACTGAAATACCATTCTGTCAGTTTTGGCAACCAAAACCTGGTGGCTGGCTGCCAGCCTGGCATTCATTTCTAAAAGCTACTTTTAGGCCCTGGAACATTTAGTGCAAAGCCCTTAGCCATTTTCTCAATATTAGGAAAACCAGGAACATGGCAAGTAATCGCACCGCATTGCTTTCTTCCACTGACCACCTTTTCCTGCATGTGTGTCCCAGTCCTGTTGTATAATCAAATGAAGAGTGGCAGAATTCCTCATAATCCCAAAGAGAGCTCAGGGTAACATGAAGCTTGTGGTATGATGAAACATGGATAATTTGCATTAATAATGTCATTACATGTAAAAATTGCGACAAAACCTCTAAACTATTTTGTAGCGATGTGTTGTCTCAACAATAGCATCATTAAAAACTCAACGCCTAAAAGTAAAAGCAGACTGGGAGTTTAAAACAAGAGAGCTAGAGCAATAGAAAACCACACATACTAGCCTTTAATGAGTGTGGGTGGATGGGGATCAGTCTCAAAACTGTCATCACAAAGACAACCACAGCCAGTGAAAAGTCAGCCTGGGATTCACAGTGCCTTAGCAAAACCACACCACTGACAGCTGCAGAAACTAAAGGCTGTGCCAGGAACACAAGGAAAACATCCAACCCACTTTGGCTGAGAGTGTTTATCCCTCAACAATGCCTTCCAATATTTTCTGTGGATGCAAAAACCCAGAGCTTTCATTGTTCTTGGCAGGGACCTTCATGTCCTGGTTGGTGTTGACGAGGAACCAGCTTAACGGCAATCACTTGCAAATGTATTCGTCTTTTATAGCTCATGATTGCTAAATGTTTTCTACAAAAGGCTGAAGCCAGGGATTGTAAGTTGAGGCATTTGTTTGAAATTCCTTCAGGACAATTAATTTTAGGACCTTTTCGCACTCAAAAGTCCAAACCAAAGTTTATGTTTTTGTTACATTGTTCACATTTGATCTGGTTGGTTTTGGTTTCACATTGCAATTATGCAAACACGATACAGAACATTACATTATAACATATCTACTAATGCATCTCAAAAAATTTGAATGTTGTGAAAAGTTCATTTTTTCATAATTCAAAAAGGTAAACTTTCATATATTCTATGTTCATCAGCTTGTGGCTCTGTTGAGGTGTCACTGAAGCCCAGGTTGCTTTGATAGCAGCCTTCATCTGTATTTTGGGGTCGGGTGTTTCTCATCGTCCTGTTGACAACTCCACATACGTTCTCTGCGAGGTTCAGGTCAGGTGAGTTAGCTGGTCAATCAAGCACAATAATAACATTTTCAGCAACCATTTGGTAGTAGTTTTGGCATTGTGCAGGTGCTAAGTCCTGCTGGAAAAAGGAAATCAGCATCTTCATAAAGCCTGTCAGCAGATGGAAGCCTGAAGTTTTCTAAAATCTCCTGGCAGATGGCTGCGTTGACTTTGGACTTGATAAAACACAGTGGACCAATTCACACCAACACCATCTGATGACATGGTACCCCAAATCATCGCAGACTGGGTAAACTTCATGCTGGACTTCAAACACCTTGGATTCTGTGACTCACAACTCTTCCTCCAGACTCTAGGACCTTGATTTCCAAATGAAATGCAAAATTGACTTTCATCTGAAAAGAGAACTTTGGAACACCGAGCAACAGTCTGGTTCTTTTTCTCCTTAGCCCAGGCAAGACGCTTCTGACTTTGTCTCTGGTTCAGGCGTGGCTTCAGATTAGGAATACGACAATTGTAGCCCCTTTCCTGAAGACATCTGTGTGTGGTGGCTCTTAATGCACTGACACCAGCCTCAGTCAACTCCTTCTGAAACTCTTTCAACTTCTTGACTTTTCTTGACAATCCTCTCAAGGCTGCGGTCATCGCTGTTGCTTGCGCGCGC
>VUQI01029767.1:0-12791 GCA_015106735.1 Paratilapia polleni | reverse complement strand
TATATATATATATATCATTTGGCATCATTTCAAAGTTTTCATGTCCAAATATGTCAAAAAAGCCGTTGTCATATATACAGACATTTTTTTCATTTTGTACTTTCTGCTTCTCTTGAAGCTTTGAGGTTAGTCAACAGATAAACTCTTCATGTAACATTCAGAAAAATAAATAAAACAAAACAGAAAAAAAAAACCTGTCTGCTTCTTCAGGTGACGTGCAGCAATGGTTTTTTTTTTAATGCTGTTCCAAATGCTGTGTGATAAATACATTGAAAAGTACAGTAAGTACTGCAGTACCTGCCGTTTGGAAGTTAAGAGCCACCATGTGACAGCCGACCTCCCACAGTGGGTAAGGGTCGTAGTTTGAGGACTCCACACGTTGGCCTTTTGGGTAGACACGACTCAGGGCTTTGCGGTTGTACTGCAGGAAGTCTTTGGTGCGGCTCTTTCCAGGAATCTTGTTCTCCACGAAGGAGCGGATCTCTTTGTAGTTGTAACTCTCTGTAGAGACAGGAAAGAGCGGCTATTGGAGAGGTTCATCTCATTTTTATTGCTTGTTAAGGGAGGTAGCTGAGAATGGTTTGGTTGGCTGATTGTTAGGTAAAGCTAGCTGATCACATTAACTGGTGACAGAAGGACATGTGGCTTGTTTCAGAGGGCTGTGTTGACCGTGTGGGTGTTAAGAAGACAGTTGTTCAGTGACTAGAGGGCACACATCTAACCATGTCAGCTAGCTGCCATCCTCTCACACATTTCCAACATTAGACAGCAGGTGTCTGTGTTGCCCATCATCTATGCTATGATTGTAGTATCCCAAAAGCACAACTTTTTACAAGTGTGTTTTTTTTTTTGTGTGCACATCCCCAAGAACATTAGGCAAATTAGTCCACTGACATATAAAACGTGTAATGGCCCCCAGTTCCATTTGGATGTGCAATATTGCCAAAATTAGGAAGATCTTGTCTGTATTGTAATTCACTGTTAGGTTGGCTTAAAAGCTTAGAAGTCATAGCAGTTGTTTCTTCACATCCTGAAGACTTTGAGTCTGAGTTTGCTGTAAAATTCTGTTATTGTTGTCATCAATTTGTATTAGGCTGCGGGAACATTTTAGCTCCTTGGGAAGGTCCCAGACTTCACTGAGCTATCCACTGATGTCTCCAAGGGAAACTGGTGATGTATGAACGATGTTGGTAGCAGTTTCACAAATCATGAGTGCTGGACTTTAAAGGACTTTTAACAAGAGTAATAACAGTAATAACCAAAATTTGTTTATATATTTTTCATATATGTTATTTTTATTTTCCTTTCCTTCTTTTAAAATGTATTTAGTTATATTTTTTTTCCTCCTCATTTTGTTGCAAATCCTTTTTCTGGACTGAACAAAGCACGCCCGCACACACACACATCGCACATGCTCTCATCCCAACATCCTTCATAGTCCTATCCTAATGTTTATATCTTGTCTTGTTTCTGTAAGTCTCATATGTCCATGTCCAATTCTAATTGGTCTTGTTCTTTTTTGAAAATAAAGCATTTACAAATTGTCCAATAAACCTAAATAGCATAAATAATAAATACTATATAAAACTAAATACTTTAATCCCTGCTTATAAAAGACATTTTACTAATGCCTGATTAAATAAAGGTTTACAGTACTTTTGTCATATTTAACGATGTCTACTTTGACGCTTATTTCGTTAGGAGCTGAAATTGTAGAACTGCTGAGGTTACTGGAAATTCAGTTCAGGATTATTTATATGGTCCCAAATCACAACAACAGTCGCTCCAAAGCACTTTATACTGTAAGCTAAAGACCCCACAGTAAATGTCACTCAGTCATTCTGAACCTACAGAAGGTTGAGGTGTGAATGTAGTTTAAGTATGTATTTCCAGATTTAGATTGTGTATCACAGGAAAGTGTCTGTCTTTAGATCTTTCCCTTTGGTCACATCCTGTTTGTTCAACAACTTGTGGTGAGAGAACCGCAAACTCAGTGAATAAGGTGAGTTCCCTCAGCTCAAAGAATTCAATTTTTCCTCTGCTAGAAGGACTAAGGACATGCAGCTGTACAAAGTGTGACAGAGGTTCATAGAAATTTTAGGCACTGGCATGTAATTCTACTTATTTTGTCTTCAGGACAGGCCCTATCTCTTCTGCCCAAGTACATATATGCTTTTTTGAATGCAATCATACTTTTAAAACTGTGTAATTTAAAGGCAGTTGAGCCACCAGATAATATAAAATTAATAAAAGTCAGAAACTAAGAAGGCAGCTCCTGCTTATTCAGTACAAGGTGTGATTAGATATTCAGAGACTGTGCCTATAAAAAGTGAAACCCATACCTGATTTAAATTTGGCAGTTGCCCCTGTGAAGGTCATCTCCTTCTGTGTCAAAACAACTCAACATTGATGTCATCAGTGAGTTGGGTTGTCTGGTGACAATGCACACGCAGACCACAGACTAAGAATACATTCTGTGTTTTGTTTTTACTGCTAAAATAAAATGCTTTTTTTCTTGGAAATTAACCCTTTTCGTGGCAGAATATTTTCTGTACAGTAAAAATCTGAGACAGAAACAGGTTGTATGCATATACTTCACCATCCTATCCTAATGTTTATATCTGATGGTCTTTTTTCTGTAAGTTTCACATGTCAATTCTAATGTGTCTTGATCTATTTTTGAAAATAAAGCATTTAAAAATCGGCTAATAAACCTAAACAGTATAAATATTTAGGAGACAGAAACAGATTATAAGATTAATAAGATGGATGCAGCCAGAGTGACATTACCCGTTGGTTTCTGGACTCCACACTGAAGCCCCAGTGTTTGCGTTTTGACTGCCACCCTGCTGTTTTTCTGAACCAGAAGTGATCATATTTGGATGAGAAGGTGGAGTGTCTAAATTATCAGTCAATGCTAGCATCCTTGGCCAGCAAACTGCATCATAAATTCTACAGGTGTGATACACAGACACACATAACAGACTAATGCAATACTAATATTCACTCAACAAAACTGAAGCGCACTACTTGGATGTGCTGTACCACACAGCAGGCCATAGGGGGCTCCGACACACTAAACACAGTAACTCAAATTAAGGGAGGTGAGGATCGCGGACAGTTATCGGCTAGGGCTCCCTGTGTTGGCACACCTGTCAATCAAAGTGGCTTTTAAGCTTTGCCAAATCCACCTACCATACTGTTGTTATGAAGGGGGGGAAACAAGCTAGAGAAAACCATGGTTTTATTTAACAGGCCCGGAGGTTGCCACTTGGTTATACACTAAATAAGTTGCTAGCATGCTGTTTTCTACTTTCAACACACAAAAATACAGGTGTGTCTTTTTGTCTCTTCAACTCTTCTGTCATTTCTTTAGAAAGAATATTATCTTAACTACATACAAAAAAGTAACTCCAATACTGTAATTAGCACTTTAGTTAAGGAAAAAAACAAATGCTAACTACCAGAGTTATAGTTTTATATTTTCTTATTAGTTTTTATTTTTATTTCGTTTTGACTTTTTGTTCTTAATTCAGTTTAGTTTCAGTTAGTTTGATTTTCTCGTTTCAGTTTAGTTTTTATTGTTTGAAAATGTTTAGTTTTAGTTTAGTTTTTATTACTTTCAGTGTTAGTTTTAGTCTTTTGAAGTATTATTGTATTTAGGGCAGATGGCAGAGGCAAGATTTAGGAAAATCAATGTAGATATTACAATATCAACACAGAACTTTCTGAAAGTAGTTGACTCACAGTCTTGTAGGCATCCAAAGTCTCAATGAACATGTCCACTGAAGCCTCATCAGGGAAGTTGTGATAACAAATTTTACCAAATTAACAAATACTAAAACTAAGGATATTTCCTCTATATTTTTATTTTATTTTAGTTAGTGTTCCAAGTTCACAAAATCTTTTCAATTAGTTTTAATTTTTTTCAAAAGTCTAGTTTTTATTTTTATTTTAGTTAACTAAAATGTTTTTTCACATCTAGTTTCAGTTATTAGTTTAGTTTTAGTTAACTATAATAACCTTGCTAACTACACGTAATTAGTGAAATAAATAAATAATAATAATAATAATAATAATTGTGTTAAAGTTAGCCTATCAAAAAGGTATTTTAATTCTGGAACAGACCAGAAGTCAATTGAAAATATTCACTTAAATCTTTGGTCTTTCCATGAAAATTGACACTTTTTTGGGTGTAGCACCTTGTTTAATTGGTAGACATTCAGATGTGATTTGTACTCATCTTATTTAAATGTAACTAACTCAAAATAATATGTATACATGTGGAATTATTTTCTTTCATAACTGGAGGTTTGGAGATTTGTGGTTTGAACACAAAGCTTGTATTCAGCTTATACTCACAGGAAAGTTACAAAGACAACACCAAGAATCTTAACCTCAAATTAAATAACTGAGGGAAGGTTTTCAAAGCCACATGCAAAAACTTCAGAGTGTTTGCATTTCACATGTTAATCTGTACGTATTTACCAAAGCGGTCCTTTTCTTTGCTGCGTGGCTGACAGTAGACCACCAGGTCGGACATCTCCTTGGCAACCTCTGCCTTCTTCTCCACTTCCTCCTGTTGTCTCATCTGAGATGGGACAGAAAAACAGTCACTTCCTGTTTGCATTATAATGCTGACAGACCACCACTGAATATAGAGCACTATGTGGTTCTGCATCATGCACTTTGTTTCGGTCAAACTATGCTTGTCTAAACAAACACGGATTCACAACATGTAAAACCACCCTGTGAGCTCACAAAAATTATAACTTCTCTTATATACTATAGTTTTCTTTACTTTGTTGTAGTTATGTTGTGTCTCCTTGTAGTCACTTTGTGGTTTTTGTAGTCCTTTTTTAAAAATTTCTTCCTAGTAATTTTAATTCAGTTAAATTCAATTCAGTTTTATTAGTATAGCACCAATTTACAACAACAGTCGCCTCAAAGCGCTTTACATTGCAAGGTAAAGACCTCACAATATTGGAGACACTGGGAAGGAAAAACTCTCTTTCAACAGGAAGAGACCCCAGTAAAACCAGGCTCAGGGAGGGGCAGCAATCTGTGGTTCTGTCATTTTTTGTCTTTGTAGTCATTTTGTGTCTCCTTTAAGGCCCTAGAGACCAGTTGGGGACCACCTGGCAACTGCCAGTCGCTATGGAAAAATGAGTATTCCCCGACCAGTTGCAAGTGGATCCTGGAGACTGATGGCAGTCGCTGTGAAATCAACTGCTAAAGCCCCAGTCACACAGGCCTAGAGACTGTCAGTAACCTCCTGGTAACCACCAGCTGCTAGTGAAAAATGTGTATTCCCCGACCAGTTGGTGAGTGGTTGTGGGAGGTTCCTTGCTGTTGCTAGGTGAAATTGGTCGCGAAAAGGTGTACAGTGCTGCACCAAAAACCTCCTTGTGATTGATTTGGTCACTAGTAGATTGCTGCAGTTGCCAGTAGTCTGTATGAAAAATGCCAACTTGTCTGCAAACACTTACCAACTACACTCTGAGCTGTAGTGAAGTGCGACGCAAACCAGAAACTGAGAATGTTTGCCTTCAAAGCAAAAGTTGCATCGTTTGAAACCTGTTGGTTTCAGTAGTAAAGGCAGAACTTTTAATTCAATTCAATTCAATTTTATTTATATAGCGCCAATTCACAACAACAGTCGCCTCAAGGTGCTTTGTATTTTAGGGTAAAGACCCTACAATATAGAGCAAAAACCCCAACAGTCAGACGACCCCCCAATGAGCAAGCACTTGGCAACAGTGGGAAGGAAAAACTCCCTTTTAACAGGAAGAAACCTCCAGCAGAACCAGGGTCAGGGAGGGGCAGCCACTTCTTACAGTTTAATTTAGTGAATGTTTGCAGACAAGTCAGCATCTTCCATGCAAACTACAGGCAACCGTGGTAATCTGCTAATGACCAAAGCAATCACGGGGAGGTTTTTGGTGCAGCACCCTCATTGTGACTGCCAACAACCTCCAGCAACCACACACCTTACTCATTCTGCAACTTATTATTTGTATTTCTTTTCAGTAAATTTTATTCATCTTTGTAGACGTTTCATATTTTTGTTGTAGTTTTGTGTTTCTTGCAGTTTTTTGATTTTTGTAGTTATTTTCATCTCAGCAGTTCTTGTAGTAACTTTGAGTCACTTTAAGCATTTTGTGTCTTTTTGTAGTCAGTTTTGTGTATTTATAATCATTTTGTGTTTTAGTTGCTTTGTTTTTCTTTATACTCATTTTGTATTTTTTGTAATCATTTTGTATTTCTTGGGGACGTCTTGTATTATTCTCAAGTTATTCGACCCACTGATGCAGGCTCTCTCTCCACAAAATATCACAGAGCATAAGATACTCACCTCTTGCTGCCTGTGGTACTGCTTGCTCAACTCTCTCTGCGTAATGTCCCAGGCCACCTGGTACCATTCAAACAGCTCCTCCAGAGAACCCGCAGCCAAGTCAAACTGCAGACTGTCTTCCATCATCTTCTGCAGGGTCAACACATGGGGCTTCCCGTTTTTACCATTCTTCACTACAAACAAAAAGAGAAAGAGGCACAGTGATGGAGGATGAAGACAGATGTTTAACTCAGGCTCACCCAAACTCTCAAACCTTTCAGTTTTGAGGGATCATGATTTTGGGATCAATTCTCCACCACTAGTGAACATGTAGCAGTAGTATACAAAGCCAAACACAGTACCTACACATCTGGTCAAAACTGAGTTAAACACACAGTGACTTTAAAGGGTTCAGGACTAAACACAAGGACAGCTGCAGTGTAACACATACAGTATTAACAATGCCTTTTAAACTGTGACTTTGTGACAGCTCACCAACCTGAAGGGTAGAAAAGTACAGAATGCAATTTGCTGCTAAACCCTGACAGATCCTGACCGCATTTTGTGTATTATTTATAAGCAATAAATGACGTTACTACAGTCTCTCATTTTGGAGATGCTCATATGGATCTTGCTGCTGTTTGATGCTTCAGGTATTTAATGCATAAATAGCTTTAAGCAACCTGAGTTATATTCATTATTGGGGACCTGGTAAAGAAACTCTTTGATATTTATGGACCAGTGTTGGTAAGGAAACTTTTTATCACAAAGAAGGGGCTCTTAAGATTCTTCTTACTTGGTATGAGATTTGTGAGAGCTTAACACAGAGTCTGATGGCAGGTTTGGGAACCCTGTGTACAGATTATATGTGTATTTAATGGAGCTGAGGGTAATAAACAGCAAAACTACAACACTTACCTCCATGAGGAGATGTATAAAGTAACTTAAAGCAGGAATATTCATGTAATGCGATTTGAACTGACAGAGTCACATAGTAATTGGAAAAGTTTAACCTCAAAATATACAATAGAAAGAAAAGAAAAAAATATTTTACCAATTGACAGATAGATACTAACACAGTCTCAAGAAATGCAATGTGCCAACAAATAGGCAGAGACAAAAAGACCCTTATTTTAGAGACACTTGTCACCCACTACAGTATTATTATTTTAAACATATTATTAGAGACATGTAGTAAATGCTGACATAAAAAAACTTAATCACAGGGGTTTGTAAATTTCAAACACCAGACATCAAGATAACTAGTACTCACAGTTTTGAATGTTGCACTTGGAGATGTCCACAATACCCTTACAGAGTTCACCTAGTGGGTTGTCTTCCATTTCCTGTTTTAGCAGACATCACATATAGAGATTGTTTTCAGTCTCTACATTGATACACTAAGTTGAACTGACGTAAATTCTTATCTTTACCTGCACTCTGTTGACAGGTTCGGCATTGGTGGACACTGGTTCTACGTAGTTAGCTGGAAAGAATAACTGCAACTTTCCACCGTGGTCACCTTTGCACCTGTAATGAGTAGAATGAGTCATTTCAATTCAGGTCACTTTACTTTTATTTATATTGCACCAACTCACAACAACAGTCGCCTCGAGGCACTTCATATTGCAAGGTAAAGATCCTGCAATTTGAGAGAGAAAACTCCCTTTTAATAGGAAGAAACCTCCAGCAGAACCAGGCTCAGGTTCAGCCATCTGCTGCAACCGGTGTGTGGGTCAGGGGAAAGAGAAGAGAGAAAAAGAGAGCACAGAGAGGAAAGGGCAAAATACACACTATGGGAGAGAGAAGACAAAAATTTAATGACATGCAGAAAAATGAAGACGAAATGCTCAATGCACCATGGGAAATCCCCAGGCAGTCTGAGCCTATAGCAGCATAACTTAGGGATGGTTCAGGGTCACCTTATCTATCAGGTGACTCTCCATTAGTGCTCAGCCTCCCATTCTTCTTTTGGAAACTATAGGAAGAAGAGCAAAGTGCTCTATTGAGATAATATGGTACTATAGGATCTTTAAGATATGATGGGGCCTGATTATTCAAGATTTTGTATGTTCTGGATTTAACAGGGAGCCAGTGAAGAGGCCAGTAATATGTGAGAAAAATGGTCTCTGGAAGCTATTCAGGGAATTTTTAGAACAGCATGATAATAAAGTACAGTAGTGCAGACTCGAAATAAGAAATGCATGAACTAGTTTTTCAGCATCACTCTGAGACAGGATGTTGAAATTTTAGTGATATTGTGCAGATGAAAGAAAGCAGTCCTACATATTTGTTTAATATGTGCGTTGAAAGACATATCCTGGTCAAAATGACTCCAAGAATCCCCACAGTGCAGCTGGAGGCCAAGGTAATGCCATCTAGAGTAAGTATCTGGTTAGACACTGTGTTTCTAAGATTTTTAGGGCCCAGTACAATAACCTCAGTTTTATCTGAATTTAGTTGTAGGAAATTAGAGGTCATTCAGGCCTTTATGTCTTTAAGACATGCCTATAGTTTAACTAATTGGTGTGTGTCATCTGGCTTCATGGATAAATACAGCTGGGTATCATCTGTATAGCAATGAAAATGTATGCTATTTCTTCTGATAATAAAATGGAGTGGTACTTATATAGCACTTTTCTACTCAGTTTTGAGTACTCAAAGCGCTTCATACTACATTCGCCCAGTCACACGCACATTCATACAGCACTTTTATCTATACTTAAGTGCTTAGCTAAAATTCACACACACACTCACACTCCGATGAATGCATCAGGGGCAATGTGGGGTTCAGTATCTTGCCCAAGGATACTTCAGCATGTAGTAGACTAGGGGAGCCAGGGATCAAACCACTGACCTTCCAATTAGTAGACGACCCGCTCTACCTCCTGAGCCACAGCCGCCTCCAAATATATCAAGCCATTCAACTAAACCATTTTATGGTCTATTTAATTTCAGACTCTACCCTTAAAACAACACAAGACAGCCTTGGAGGAGCTGTTTGCAGTTGAGGACCACAACCTGCAGTAGACTCAGACACGGTGGTCACAGCTGTGCGTAGTTGCTGGTCTTACTGCTGTAATCTGCCCTGAAGTCACTGACCCGTAGGAAGCAGTCTGTTTAGGATTTCAGATAATAAAGCAGTTGTATTGACGCTGAAAATCTGTGTAGGTGTACTCGTTTCCTGATAGACAATTGGGTCAAGAATTGATAAGGGAATTGATAAAGAAGTGGATCGATAAGCAGAATCAATAATGGCATTGCTATCAATAAAATCTTATTAATTCCCATCCCTAAGCATATCCAGGAGCTCATTGATGCCTTGATCCAGGTCTGGGAGGAGATCCCCCAGGACATCATCCACCGTCTCATCAGTAACATGGCCAGACATTGTCGGGAATATATACAGGCATGTGAGGACCATACACAATACTGAGACACAGTATGGCACAAGATAGATCAGTCTGTGATTTCAAATTTTAATTTGGATTTCTGATGTGATTTTGATGTGCAGCAAATGTTCTTGGAACATTCCTTGAGTGTTCCCTTGTTTGCTGGGAACGGTATTCAGCCAGCTCCATTATTTCAGCCCAAGCCTTGATTTAAAAAAAAAAAGAAAAAAGAAAAAAAAAATCATCACTCCCAAGGAAACACTTTGGAAAGGTGTGCCTTTTCTGGCTTCCTCATTGAATACTGGAAATGTTCCTTACCTTTAGTGATCCCTTATGTGTCAGGAGTATCGGAACAGCTGAGACGCATTTTCTCAAAACACAGCGTCTCTGTGGCTTTCAAACCCCAAAACACGCTATGCCAAAAACTGGTCCACCCCAAGTATTGGGTCCCCCGGCACAAACCGAGTAATATAGTGTACGCGATTAAGTGCCAAGAGGATTGCTGTGAGTTATACATCGGGGAAACCAAACAACCTCTGGCTAAGCAGATGGCACGACACAGAAGAGCTACTTTTCAACCACTCAGCATTTGACCTATGCATAGTGTCATCATTTTTTGAAAGACTGCACACAAGCATGTCTTCACTCTGCGTAGCCAAATACCTACGTGCTCCTATGTACCCTGCTTTCAAATTGGAGATAAGCAGCACGAGCCTGTCGATTTAGATGATTCTGAATCAATAACATACACAGGTGGTAAGAACAAAATTGGCCGGTTCACACATTTTATGAATCAGATCGTCTGAATTCATCAAACGTGTTTGACTTTACTACAGCAGTGGCCTATCATATCACTAAAGACATGGTCCCCAGCTCTACTGTTGAACAGGACGGTTTTATACAGCTGCTAAAAACACTTTACCAAAGATACCAGTTACCTAGTCAAAATTACTCTGCAAAAGAAGTACTGCCAAAAATACTTCCATAAAAGAGAATCTCACTTCACACTGACCACCAATATGTGGTCTGGCAGGACCTGCGAGACATATGAGTGTTACAATACATTTCATGGAAAAGTGGAAATCATCTTCATCTGGCCATTGGTGGGTGCAATATTGAATGAACTGATTTGAAATGAGAAAAAGAATTATGCCTGGTGTATTGCTCAATAAAAGCTTAGTTTACAGGAAGAGCCACTTGTCTGTTAAAGTGCCTGTGTGGCATTTGGGACATGTGGCTTTGACTTGGAACTGTCTTTTTGGTAGTACTTTATGGAAAAAAATATCTAGATATACTGTATGTATGGCAATTGAGTTAAAAAATATCAAGATATGATTTTTGGTCCATATTGCCCAGCCCTAATGTGTTTCAAAAAAGCATGGCTCCATAGTAAGAGCTTGGGTGCTAAACTGGCCAGACTTTAGCAAAGCCAAACTTTGTACAGGAGTGGACATTGCTGTTATGTTTATATTTGTCTTTGTACTGCTTTCAGTCAAATCTAGGATTTATATCATATGCAAATCTGCCTGTTTTTATTTATAATTTACACAGCATTCCAACTTTTGTTTGAAACAGGGTTGTAATAAGAATGTCCATCACATTCATATCACTGTCACATACCTGTCACTGCGGAAGTAGGGAAAGTCAAATTTAATCTTCTTGAAGGTAATGCTCTGAAACTGACAGAGAGAGAAAATGTCTAATAAGCACAAAGATCAAATGCATATATACATCAATATACAACTACAATGCATTGTGAATACATTTTTAGAGAACTGATGTGCTATGCCCCTCACTTTATGGGTTAAGTCCATTTCCATTCATTTGCAGCAACTAAAGTTGTTATTCAGTCGTTTTATTTTAAAAAAAAAAAAAATTAGTCTCAGAATAAGCTAAGTGATGTTGCTTTGGTGTACCTGAGGAAGGCCGGCTCCCACGATGGCGCCACTGTGTATCATCGGACCTTCTTTCCCCACAAAAAGACCTAAGTGAATATACAGAGTCAGAGGCGCTGTCCATCTGCCTTCTGATCCTGGCTCTTCACAGCACATAAATGACTTTCATCTTCATCATCGTATTGGGATAGAGGACACTTTGCTCTAAGGTTAACACAAGGACACAGCCTGACTTCTTCTTCAAAGTAAATAACCTCATGACTGACACTGTTTTGCCTTCAGTTGATCTAAACAGGGACTTGAAAGAGAGATTGTATTTCTCCTATATCAGCTACTTTTCACTAGCTCCCTGTTAAATCCAGAAGTGAATTTCAAATCTTCTCCTCACATACAAAATCCTGAATGATCAGCATCCATCATATCTTACATTTAATCATTAGCTATTGGGAATAGCTAATGATTAAATGTAAGTGGTGTATAAACACATGGAGAGTGAAAAGAAGTGAGGAAGTGCTCAGTGCATCATGGGAAGCCCCCAGCAGCCTAGGCCTATTGCAGCTTAACTAAGGGATGGTTCAGGGTCACCTGATCCAGCCCTAACTATAAACTCTATCAAAAAGGAAAGTTTGAAGCCTAATCTTAAAAGTAGAGAGGGTGTCCGTCTCCCGAATCCAAACTGGGAGCTGGCTCCATAGGAGAGGGGCCTGAAAGCTGAAGGCTTTTCTTCCCATTCTACTTTTAAATACCCTAGGAACCACAAGTAAGCCTGCACTCTGAGAGCGAGTGCTCTATTGGGATAGTATGGTACTATGAGGTCTTCAAGATATGATGGAGCCTGATTTTTTTAAGACTTTGTATGTGAGGAGAAGGATTTTAAATTCAATTCTGGATTTAACTGGTAGCCAATGAAGAGAAGCTAATATGGGAGAAATATGGTCTCTCTTTCTAGTCCCCATCAGTACTCTTATTGCAGCATAGAACAACCTGATAATAATGAATTACAATAGTCCAGCCTAGAAGTAATAAATGCATGAAGTAGTTTTTTAGCGTCACTCTGAGACAGGAGGCCTCTAATTTTAGAGATATTACGCAAATGAAAGAAAGCAGTCCTATATATGTGTTTAATATGCGCGTTGAAAGACATATCCTGGTCAAAAATGACTCCAAGAT
>VUQI01029765.1:0-12379 GCA_015106735.1 Paratilapia polleni | reverse complement strand
TTTAAAAAAAAATTTTTTTTTTTTTTTTTTTTTTTTATTTTAAATTTTTTTTTTTTTTTTTTTTTTTTTTTTTTTTTTTTTTTAGGCAAAATTAGAATTTCATTTTATGTCGCAAAAATACCGATTTACTTTGCAGCTCACCAAATTAGCTAACCAACACTGGTACCAACAGCTTACAAGTCCCGAAGTACTGTTAAATCTGGTTTAACTGGGCTGGCAAATTTACCAATTTGCTGTTCTCACTGACTTTTTTGTTGTTTGACATTTGAATGAGCTCATAACTATTCATCTGACACAATAATAATGAAGAAAATATCTGCTTTGTAGCACAGATTGTTTTAATTCAGTCCCTGCTGTGAGTTTTTAAAAGTCTCTTTTTGGCTCTGTAAAACTCTGGTGTAGTCTGGACTGACTTATGGAGATGAAGAAGCATTTCAGATATGTTCATGTGAATGAATGACCCTCAGACTTGTGCTGAGTCTAATTAAAAAAAGAGTTGTGCTTATACTCACCAGAGATAAAAGATAATCAGAGACTGCTTCCTCATTCTTGGTGTTCGAACAAGGTCAAGGAATGAGTGTTTGTTCTTTGCCACAGTTTTCTCTTCAGTTTTACAGACCTGCTGAAAAATGAGCAAGACAATAAGTACCAGTGTTTGCGGGTGGGGCTGCAAAATGAGTTCTACAGTGCTGTTTGAATAGTTTGCATGTTTAAATGATACCCACTTATCAAAAAAATATGCAAATGAGTAGTGGCTCCTTCTGAATAACAGGAGGAGGATGATATTAGAGTACCAATGTCATACAGTGAGTACTCTCACTGCTAATAAAAGCCACGTTTGACATTCATTCATCGTCAAACATGTTATTTACTGCTCATTCATCTTTGTTTCCAGGGTTTTTATGATACCTGCTCTAATGTAAGCTGTGTCTAACTACCTTTCTACCTACAGCACTACAACTGAGTGCAAAGCCACGCCTGCACGAAGGACGCATGTGAGCAGCACGTTAGCAGAACTGTGTGTGCCAACACAGAAGGTGTTGAAAGTATAGCACTGATTGTAGGTCACTAGCGTTTTGGCAGAACTGCAGTTATTTGCATACAAAAAGAAATAGACATGAGGTGTAAAAATACACTGAGCTGAGTTTCTGTGCAAATCCAGCTGGTGATTTATGTGCTACTGTTACCAAGCCTGAGTGCATTTCCACTGACAGAGAAGGCAGAGATGTTTGGGTTCAAGGCTGCACTGCCTCCGACAGATGAAGGCCGTATGTGTGGAAGTCTGTGCTTGTCTGAAATTGGTTCTGATATCAGATTTGTGAAAAAACAAAACAAACCCCTTCCCAAGCTTCTGAGTCTGGACCATGAGCAGGAGTTTTTTTTTAAATGTTAAAATAACTGTGATTTCTTGCATTGTAACAAGAAGAAATGCAGCATTTAACAATAGGAAATGTATGACTATGTGACCATCCCAGCAGCTGGTTCACATGAAGCTCAGACTGCCATCGAGACACAAGGATTTACTGCACATTTATTAAAGTCAGATATATTTCACGGAGCAGAAGCCTGTGGCTTTTGTTGTTTTCCATGTGTTTTCTGCTGAAGCTGCAGATGACAGCATACAAACAGAAAAAAGACATCTGATGCTTTTTAAACTACTGGATTCTGTTCAAGTGTTTTGTTTTAAAAGCATTATGATCTAAATAACTACATTTTCAATGTGTATCTACTTTTGCAGGTTGCCCTGGCCAAATTTATTTCTAAAAAAAGATTAAAAAAAAAAACAAAACACCAACAACAACAACAAACAAGATCCTTATATATTACAGTGGGTTACTTCCGAGGCTATACCAACTTCTCTCTACAAGCCAGACATGTCTATAGTGTGAGAAAAAGCCATTTCAGTGTGTTTATGTTCCATCATACACATGTGACACGGAGAACTAAAAAAGTGTGTGTAGACACCCCATTACTTCCAGGGCCAAAGAGCACATCCTTTACTAACCACATTACTTTGGTAGGTTACCGATAAGGACAAAAAGAACATCTTTTCACAATCTACTCGGCACAGTTTTTGTTTGTTTTGTTTTTTGAAAAAAAAAAAGAATTTCAGGAAAGTTTACACTTCCAGTAGCCTAAGCCAACTCTAATAAAGAACCTTAAGGGTTTTTTGTAGTCTTCAAGTGGAAACGTCCGGGCTGAAAAATGAAGTGTTTTGGTGAGTGCAATTCTAGTATTTTATTATTCACCTACTTAGCACTAATTAGCAAGTAGCATCTGTGTCTGTGTGATATCCCTGCATAGCTTAGGATGCAGCATGCTAACCAAACTTGCTAGTGTTGGCTGACAACTGAGCACTTTTACCCCCTCATCCAAATATGGTCACTTCAGGCTGAAAAAGCCATGTTGGTGGCCAAAACAGTAACAGTGAGTCTTCAAACTGCAAAGTTCTAAAACCAATGGGTGACGTTATGGTGGCTACGTCCACCTTTAGTGGCAAGTCACTGGCAATCTAGCAAAGTGGGAGCAACTTGGTGCCATTGTCCTATTTTAACAGCAAGCCCCATCCACACAGGAAGTGACTAGTAGTAATGTGGCGACCAGACCATAGAAAGTCAATGACATTCAGCAACTTCAAGCAAAGATGGATGAAATAACTGTTGGCGATGCGAAGTGGGCGGGTGGGCGAGATAAACTTTTCTTAACTTCAAGGCAAGCAGTTCAAGCAACTACAAATGAGAGCACAGGATACCATTGATTGACATACTACAGGGTAGTAAATACACTAGAGAGCTACCTAGGCAACTGGAGCCTGGAACATCCGCTGGCAACCAGCCATCAGCAACAAAGCAACAAGAAAATCGCTTCCAGTGTGGACGCAGCTTTAGAGTAAAGGTCCATCCACACAGGACGAGCAACGCGAGCAGCTCGCTTCTGGTTGCTGACGGCTGGCTGCTTGTGGACATTCCTGGCTCTGGTTGCCTAGGTAACCCTCCAATGTATTTACTACAAGGTCATATGTCAATCAGCGGTATCCTGTACTCTCATTGGTAGTTGCTTCAATTGTTCGCCTGGAAGTTGAGAAAAGTTTATCTCTGCTCCCGCCCACTTCACGTTGCCAGTGTTTTTTCCACCAGTTGTCGCTTGAAGTCGCCAAATATCATTCACTTTCTATGGTCTCTTGACCCCAAATCGCTTCCCATGTGGATGCAGCTTAAGAACTGAAACATTCCAACCACTGAACCATCACTACAGCAACCACAGCAGCTTCCACATCTAAAATTACAATAAATCCTAGGCACATAAAAAAGCTTATTTTTATGGTGCTGAATTGTAGAATACAAAATAAATTTATATAAAAACAGGCATAAATCATTTATGAAACAAAGCAACATGGCATCTATGTAGTTGCTGCGGTGCCCAGGCACTTGAACACGAAGCATAACATGCAATCATAAAAACAAACCCGTGCTGAGATTCAAAAACTATTTCCAAATAAAAAAATTTAAAAAAATCTTCTTTTTGGCTGAGATGGATGAGAAGACCTTAACCTTTCCACTGGCGATGCAATATTATTGTGCTTCATTTCTGTTGGATCAGATTTGGTAGATTTAGGAACTTTTAAGACCAGGTTAATTATACCATTAGTGTGTTTGAGTGTTTCATTAGGCTGATTCAAAACACAAAATCAACATTTGCTGGACTTTGTCAAAGCTCATCCTGGACTGGTGAGAGAGACAGATTAACTTGTATTTTGAAATTCTCCCAAGTGTCTTTTATCTTTAAAGCCCAAGGCTGTTACAGTTATACAGCTGTTGCTGATTGAATTTGGGGACTAGGGCTTAACAGGTAAGAAAAATGGAAATTTGAAAATGTACATTTCAGTAACATTTGTGAACTTGGAATGGATATCATCCAGAACAGCTACTTAATGGATCTTTTGATAAGACTGTTTTGTTAATAAGGCCACATGACCAGGTCACATGTGTTAAGGATTGCTTAGTCAGCTACATGGAAGGGCAAGTTCCATAATTTCAACTCATGACAGGAAGAGAAACTTACTGTTTTTAAGACTCCATCACCAAAATGACAAAAACAACACACTTTCTCACTTCCTTTTGGTGGTATCTACATTAGCCACGTAAACAGTTTTGGCTTTAAAGGTTTTAATCTGACGCCTCCTGGATAGTATTGTGCACACGATAACAATCCAAACATGAGTTTATTTGCAGTACTGTGCATATTGGTGAGGCCAAGCAGACAGTCATAATCGCAGTGTCTAAGCGATATGAGGAACATGAAGACCCGCAACAGACTCAACAGTCTCCACAGAGCCCCGATGTCAGCTTTAGAGGATTGCTAACTTTGAGCCTAAGCTTCAGCTTATTATGAAGGTAGCCACCGAGCTGCACATTTTTTATCTTGTTTTAATATAAAAGCTTGAAACGTTAGCCCTCTGAGGTTTAAGTCATCATAGGCGATAACCCTAAGCCTAACCCTAACCCTATAATTTGGAGGAAGGTAAACCAGGCTTTTTTTGATTGGCCTGATTGCCAAGACTTGGGAGAATAATTTAATTAAAAAAACAAAAAAACAAAACGTACATATTCTGATTGCATAGGGTTACAGTTAGGATTAAGATTAGAGTTGGGGTCATCACAGATGATGACTTAGACCTCAGAGGGTTAAAAAGTCAGCCAAAAATGGGTATCTCAACCAATTCTAAGAACTCATGGTGCGTTACTAGCCCAGTGGCCTGCTGAGTCAGTTGATACCCTGCTGGGCTTATGCATGAGGATATGGTTTGAGCTTCTGGTACCCCAGGTGCTGACAATCGATTAGCAGCACCTGTGAGCATGGACCCTGCTACAGCGGTCAGTTGGTGTCTGCTCCAAGCATGCCACGTTTGACTGATCTGGATAGGGCCCGTGCCATAGGGCAACTTCAAGCTGGTGACCAGCATGAGGAGGAGGTGCCGCCAGGTTGTTGTGGCAGTGTATGGTTCTTCCACATGCTACTGAGGCCCCTGTTTGTTTCTTCAGACTTCAATCATCCATTCCAATAAATGACACCAAACAAGAGTCAATAGCAGAATAAGCTGTTTGGCATTGGCAGAGAAGATTTGGCAAGTTCTTCATGGGCGCAACCCACATACTCAACTCTGCTGCTCAACCCACAAATGCATTTTCTTTACAAATGTGGCACCATTTAAAGGGAAATAAACAGGCTTCCAACGGTATGAGATTTACTGCCAAGAAGCATTGTTACAACAAAGAAATAATAAAACACAAACTTCCTTACTTTTTGTGCTAAATTTATTTTATTAGCCTACTGTTCTCGCAGTATGCTAATACTGTGGCTATCTTTTACACATAAAGGCCACCTTGCAAAAACATGATTAAAGACCCAGGAAAATGTATGAGTTAGTACTTTTTTAATTATTCAGCACGTAGCCATTCACTTATGCCCACTAATCAAGACAGGAATTACTAATCTCTGTATGTAAACAAGAATTAAAATGATTCCGCACTCTCCCACTGGATTTTTTTCTAACTAAATGTGGGGGGAAAAAAACTCCCTTTCTTATATCTCCTCCTGTGTGCAGGGCTGCACATATGCATCTCTGCTGCTTTGTCTGAGCCATAGCACAATTAGCAATTAGCATTACAGCAGGTGGATAGTGCAACATCAGTTGAGTGCAGCATAAAATTATATTGAAATCCCCCTTTTGCAGCCTGCAGGTCTAACAACTTTCTGCCGGAAAAGATAGAGCTAATGCTATCTTAATAAGCTAGCTGTAACTGATAAAATCTGCCAGCCATGGTTATAAATTGACAGTCAGCTGAATATGTGAAGCTGCTGTTGCCCAACCAGTCTTTTAAAAATGTATTTTTATTACGGATGTGCCACGATTATTATAAAATGTATTATGTACTGTGTTATGTACTACAGAGATGGAAAACGTGTAACAAAGGCGCAGCAACAACCACCAATAGGGGTGGGATTTAGTGGCCAACCATAACACACCAGTCAACACAACACTCAGAGTGTTATTGATGTTCGTTATTCTTAATGGTCTTAATGATAATGATGATGGTTGTAGAGAGAAATCTATTAACCTGTAAGAGATATAATTAATCTGTACCTCACACATCTCCAGGTCTTTAATGAGGGATTTCCCATTTATCTGTGCTGCCTTCCGGATCAGTTCCCATGCTTCTTCTGTCCTGTCATTGGCCATTAACCAGCGAGCAGACTTTGGCAAAACCCTAAAAAAATACAAAATATCAGTTGCTCCCTACTCATAGACTTGACTCACGGTGCCTCCAGGGGACACTTTGACCCATCACATCAGCTAACACTCAAACGCCTAAATGGAATGCAGGTATTATTCACTGTGTGTAGGTTACAAATGAATATCATAAATAGCCTAAGTATTAAAGCAAGGGAAAAAACAAGAAGAATTCAAAAGTAGGTCAGTGCTCTTTTCTGTAACACTACACTAGCTTGTGAGGAATTTGGCATAATTCATGACAATGAGCACTGGCTACAGATTTTATTTTTTATCACAGAGGATGAATCTAAACCACAGCTTACACAAACTCAATCTGTTGCTGATTATTATTATTATTATTATTATTATTTTTACACTACTGTTACCAAACAATTTTTGGAGACTAGTCAACACACTAGGCTGGGCTGCTCCCTGCTCACCAGATGTAGAAAATGAAGAGGAAGCCGGGTGCAGATATAGCCAGCTGCAGTTTACGCCAGTCTCTTATGAGATATGCCACTCCAGCCAGAAAAATGTAGCCAAAGCCAAAGAAATAGTCAGTGATTATACCAGCCAACATCCTCTGTTTTGATCCAGTCCATTCTGTGCCTGTTTAGTAAGAACATATTAATACACAGATGTATAAACACACAGTTACAAAAAAGTACTCTATAATGTATAGTAAGATATCACAACCTAATCATAGCTTTGCAGCTCATTTATGCCAGGAAGCCAAGCCACAAAGGCTTTTCAGGGTCTATTTTAAGAGAAATCATAATCCTTTTCTAAACCTAACCAAACCAACATGCACCGATGTGAAAGGTTTTGTGTTGTTTTTAACAGAACATAAAGCAGAAGGTGATACCTAATGTGATTTAGAAATGGTATCATTATGTGGTTCAGCAGAGGGTCCAGCTTCATTGTTTACAACGCACTCAGCACTGACTGCAGCACATGTAGCAGAGGACTTGCTTTTATTTTACAATTACATTTCACTGAGGTAGGCTGGTTTGTAATAAACAGAAATAGACCTGGTAATTAGTTCACCGACAGTCTGCCTATTTGTGCTTAAAGAAAAAATAAAAATGAGTAGCTCTCTAATGTATTTACTACCCTGTAATATGTCAAAATATCTATCTATCTATCTATATTTATATAATTTATAACAATTTAATTAATGAATTCATGAGAATATATATACATATGTGTGTGTGCGTGTGTGTGTATAAACTGACAGAGAACAACCTATTTTGGATTATAATGCTGATGTTTTGTAATGCTGTAAGCACTGTTAATCTAATTCCATTTATCTTCAAAATACCGAAGTAGCAGCAAAGTTATCGTAAATAAAATGACACCAATCTACCTGAATGGGTAACAAAATGTTGTTTTTTTTGGTAATTTGAGGAAAACTTTTCCTTAACTTACAATAAACCATTTAATTCGACAATCCCAGTCAAAGGATAAGACACCTATTGCACTCATCCAATGCTTTATCTGCAGTATTACCACTTCATCGATGACGACACACATTTAGCATCTTGTTTAATTTCTGTTTCTATGCATTTTTTCTACAAAAGTTATTTTATCATGTTAAACCACCGAGGACACTGACCTAGGACAAAGGCATTCATGATAACACCAGAGATGGATGTTCCAACCATAAAGCGAAGGGCAGTGTAGACGTAAAAATTAGGTGCGAAAGCAGCAGCGACCCCGAAGGTAGCCTGGCTAGCCAGGTTGATGAGGATAATTATCCTGCGACCGTATCTGCAACAAAAGATTTCAGAAGTTAGTCATTCCAATAAATGGCACTCAAAAATTTCTACCACTGCAAAGTTCTAGAAAGTAATGTGCAGCAGGACAAGAAGGTATTCTGTAGTCCCATCAGTAGTGCTCTGAAGATGGATATGCTACACTTAACTTACTTATCAGCTAAGTGTCCAAACACAACAGCTCCAACAAGGAGGCCAAACATGTAGATGGAAGAGCCCATATTGTTCAGGCTGGCATTATCACACACCAGGTCCCACTGTGAGGAAGAAAGGCAAGGTGTTTGATGAAAACATTTTAAGAACAGTCTGAGATCTCTCTTGGACAGTGGAAAACAGTCAGCAAAAATGGTAAGCTCTGTAAAGTGAGTTGTTGGTCATTTTGAATGTTTCACTTTGCTAGCTACTAGTCACAGCACTGTGAATTTGGGCATGGGTATGTATTGTCCACAGAAAACAACTCGGTACCTTGCACTACCTACATTGCACTTTGTTAAAGTCTTGCCACTTGGCAGCCATCTTGAAATACCTACAGGTATTTATTTAGGTGGTTATTTTGAAACATTTTCTAAATTACTTTAATTTCAGTTGTCACCAAGAAATAAAAACTGCATGTATAGAATTACCTGTCAAAAGTGACAGACTTATACTTTTACCACAAGCGGAATTCTCCCATAGATTTAAATTCAAGATTCTTTAAGTTTCATGTCCGTCTCTCACAGTGTCTCTGACTGGATATCTGTGATGTAGGGAACACTGCCCTGAGCCCTTGGAGTTTTGACCTTGTTTTAATAAAAGGAACATCCTGGCTAGATTTAGAGCAGAGCTTTTGTTTGGTGGCACATGAGAGATCTCTTCTGTTTGAGATCCAGCAAGTACATACCAATAAGGTCCTTTATATCGTCAAAGGCTAAATTGCTCCAGAGCCCCATACATTTTCCAATCAAGTGATAATTAACTTCAAATTAACTGCAGATCTCTTGCTTCACTGCCCATTTACTGTATTTACTGGAGATGAATTGGTACTTAGCCATATGTGACAATAACTTATCCAATCACGTCATTTTGGTCATGTAACTGCTCTGGTCCCCGCCCCTCATGTGCATGTTTCACAAATGCTTTCAAGGTATGTGGGGAGGCCTAGAGGGCCCTGCATTACATGAGTCCATCTCTCAGCCTTAACCCCATTCAGCCCTGTCTCAAATATCACCAAAGGCCACTGTAATAAAACTGTTAAGTCCCTCCACATTCCATAGCTGCATGAAGCCCTCATGTTGAACACATCTGAGTTTATCCAAGAGGCTGCTGGTTTTTTACTCACCTCAGTTACTATGGTGTTTTGAAATGTCTCAGTGCTGTACTCCCAGCCCTCCTGGCAGCTCACAGTAGGGTGTCCATTGCCAAGAGCTTCAGAAGTGCTATGGTTTAAAGGGACGGTGCAGGACAGATCAGGCCGGCCATCAGGGGAGGTTAAAAGGCTGAAGTTTGAAGAGCCTGGAGTGCCTGCTGAGGGCCCCGGAGAGCGGCATAAATGAGGAGGGACGGCCCCGGTAAAGACTGAGACCAGCATGTGGAATGCCAGAAAGATCTGAGGTAGACAGATCCACACATACAAGATCTTCTGGAACTTCCCAAAGCCTCCAATAACAGAGAGGATTTCATCAAAATTCATTGCTCTGGCCGTTGGTAGGCGTAGAGGTAAAATTTACCTTATTATAACTAATAAGGTCTGATTCAGAAAGTCCAAAAGTGCTCCTAAAAGGAGGCTCCAGTACATGCACAAGCAGATAAAGCGTCAGTCAAATGTCTGAGAAAAAAAGGCTGGAATTAATGCCTGTGCCAGGGTGATGATTAACAGGCAAAGAGAGCGTCTCATTCAGATGCAGTCACACCTGTGCTGTGCTGCGCTCTGAGAGCAACCTGTGGCTATCTGTAGGAAAGTGTGCAGCTCTCTGAGTGTGATCTAACCTCCAAGTAATGGGAGTGAACCAAAGCAGAAGGGAGGTGTTTACACACTGTGGGAGGAGCTGCTGTGTGGTGATGGCTGGGCTGCTTGGCTTTTGTCCCTCCACCCCTGCTGAAAAAGTTTCATAAGGATAAATTAGGTAACCCATTTTGATGTTTTATCAAGAATTTGTGGCTGTCTCTCAGTTGACAACTTAATTCAGTGGAATTATTTGCTCAGTAGCAAATGCATATCAAAACAAGTTCCTGTTTGTTTTGAGAAAATGCAAAGATATCACATGGCTCTACTTTTCCTTGTATTTCAGTTGTCAAACTAGTTTGATTGCTGTCAGTGGGAATGAAACGGACATTCCAACTAGTATTGAGTAATTCCTCTGCCACTGAATGGGATGTGGGGGGAGTGAGTGTCATTGATAGTGAGACAAAGAAGCATATAGATAGCAAGGAGAGATTAAAGCTGCTTTGACTACACTTTATGCCTTCCCATCAGTAATCACCATTTCCCAGCCTTATCAAGTTGTCTCTTAGCTTGTGTTGCTTGTAGCACAGTTTAAACACACTATTTATTGTTTCTCAGGGTAATCCTCAAACACAGGATGTGGCTCAACGTAGATACGTGCCGTAAAAAAAACCATTCACAAAACTGGAACAGAGCTGCCAGGTGTAATCTGAGAAGACTGGCATTCTTGGATGAGGCGTGGGGCTCCCTATACACTGTCAGTGGGAAATACAAGAAATCTTTTTCAAATGGTTCACTCCAGGAAAGAGTTGAAGAGTAGTTTCATAAAGAAAAAGGGGTGTAAACAACTTTAATTTTCAAGTATCATAAAAGGCATCTCACAGTGTTCAGCTCTCATAATTCAACATCTGTGCTACCTGCACTGCTACTCATTCCACATTGCAGCACCACCTTGTGGTTACATCTAAACAAATGAAACTGGACAAAGGAGCAAAGAATCAATGTCATTTCAATGTCAATGTTTTTCTGTAGTCAGTTCTTCCAAATGATCTCTCCTTATTGAAGTCATGTTGTTGATAATATTGAACTTTGCGGAAACCTTTTAGTGAACATGTGGAACAGATTTTTTTTTTTTTTGTAAATCTGGATATTTTGCTTAAAGCATTTCTTTTTGTGGGGATGATGTGTTGTTGAACTATGTGGATTGCCATGTTTAGAATGAGAGTTGTTGTTAAATCAAAATATTGTTTAACCTCTTAACAGCCACCAGGCCATCTAGGGTTAAGGTTCAGTTAATGTCTACAACTTTTTCATAGAATTTTTGCCTGTTTTTGAAACAGACAAGTGGAAAGGCTTCTGAAAGAAAAACTTAATGCCAAAATGTGAAAAAACTGAAATGTTTAGCTTCTGAAAATCTGCCTATTTAACATGTTGTTAAAATAAAACCCAGCTCTAACCCTAGACAGGGTGCTTGTGACCTGGTGGATGTTAAGAACTAAAATAAAAGAAGAAAAAGAAGCAGCAGCAAATGTTATGACTTAATACTGTTTACTTTTGCATATGTATGTATCTTCTAACTACTGCAGGCTTAATCATTCATCATTAAATGATTACAACCTAGAATCTGGAAAACTCAAAAACCAGTTTTACTTGTTGTTATCTATCATCCACCTGGGCCTTACTCAGAGTTTTTATCTGAATTCTCAGAGTTTTTATCTGAGTTAGTGCTCAGTTCAGATAAAATAATCATAGTGGGTGATTTTAACATTCATGTAGATGTTGAAAATAACAGCTTGAACAGCACATTTAATTTATTATTAGACTCAATTGGCTTCTCTCAAATTGTAAATGAGCCCACCCACCGCCTTAATCACACTCTGGATCTTGTCCTGACATATGGCATAGAAACTGAACATTTAACTGTATTCCCTGAAAACCCTCTTTTATCTGATCATTTCTTAGTAACTTTTGAATTTACAATAATGGATTACACTTCAGTGGGGAATAAATTTTATTACAGTAGATGTCTTTCTGAAAGTGCTCTAACTAAGTTTAAGGATGTAATTCCTCCACTTTTATCCTCTTCAATGCCATGTGCCAACACAATGCAGAGCAGCTACCTAAACTTCTCTCCCACAGAGGTCGGTAGTTTGGTTAATAGTGTTACATCCTCACCGTGCTGGATACTGTGGCTCCTCTGAAAAAGAAAGCAAAAAATCAGAGATGCCTGACTTCCTGGTATAATTCACATATGCGCACCTTAAAGCAGATAACTCGTAAGCTGGAGAAGAAATGGCGTTGCACTCATTAAGAAGGCGCTCATCTGGCCTGGAAAAATAGTTTGTTGCTGTATAAGAAAGCCCTTCGTAAAGCTAGGACATCTTACTATTCCTCACTAATCGAGGAAAA
>VUQI01029762.1:43247-57099 GCA_015106735.1 Paratilapia polleni | reverse complement strand
AGACAAAAGTTGAACTTTCTGGAAGGTTTGCATCCTGTTACATCTGGCATAAAACTAACACAGCATTTCACAAAAAGAGCATCATACCAACAGTCAAACGTGGTGGTGGTAGTGTGATGGTCTGGGGCGGCTTTGCTGCTTCAGGACCTGGACGACTTGCTGTAATTGATGGAACCATGAATTCTGCTCTCTACCAGAAAATCCCGAAGGAGAATGTCTGCTCATCAGTTTTTTCCCTGAAGCTCAAGAGCACTTGGGATATGCAGCAGGACAATGACCAAAAACACACCAGCAAGTCCACCTCTGAATGACTTAAAAAAACAAAATGAAGGTTGAAGTGGTATAGTCAAAGTCTGGATATAAATCTGACTGAGATGCTTTGGCATGACCTTAAACAGACCGTTCATACTCGAAAACCCTCCAGTGTGGCTGAATTAAAACAATTCTGCAAAGAAGTGTGGGCCAAAATTCCTCCACAGCGATATTCATTGCCAGTTATCACAAATGCTTGATTGCAGTTCTTGCTGCCAAGGGTGGTACAACTAGTTACTAGGTTTAGGGGGCAATTACTTTTTCACAGAGGGCCAGGGAGGTTTGGATATCTTTTTTCCCTTAATAAATGAAATCATCATTTAAAAACTGTGTTTTGTATTTATTCAGGTTATCTTTGACTAATATTAAAATTTGTTTGGTGATCTGAGTGTGACAAATACGCAAAAAACTAAGAAATCAGGAAGGGGGCAAACACTTTTTCATACCACTGTATGTTGAAAAGCTAAATGGAGGACCATTTAACTTAAGGAGAACTTAAAATTCACTACATTTTGTTAAAAATAAGGGGTAGATCACTGTTTATCAGTTATACATATTATTTTCTTATCAATGTAAACCTATTAGAAATTGAAATTGTCTTTCTTTTTTTTAATTTTTTTTTTTATCGGCTGGGATAGACTCCAGTCCCCTACAATTCTAAGTTGTGTAGGCAATGGATGGAATGGATGGATAGGTATTTTCTGTTATATTCAAACTCTCTTACACTTCAACTATTTATAATTCATTCTTGTGTAATTATTATTCTTTTTCACACACAGCAATATTCTCAGTCACTTACAATGTGCAGTCACTATTATACACATAGAAATCATTGGATAGCATAATGCTAATACAAAAAATGTGTGTGTTAAAGTACCAGCATACAGTACTGTGCAAAAGTCTTGAGCCACCCCTCATGTCTTTATATTTTGTTAGGAAAATGGGAAATAAATGGGAAATAACTGCAGCGATTTATTGAACATACCTGGAAGTACAGTATATAAGGCAAAAAACAGAGTTTGTACAATACTAAAGAGCCTGAAAGTCAGTATTTTTTATGACCAACTTTATTCTTCAACACAGCCTGAACTCTCTTAGGCAAGCTTTCTTGTGATGTCTTTAAGTAGTCTTCAGGAATAGTTCTCCAGGCTTCTTGAAGGACATTCAAAGCTCTTCTTTGAATGTTGGCGGCCTTTTGTTCTGTCCTCTGTCAAGATGATCCCACACTGCTTCAATAATGTTGAGGTCCGGTCTCTGGGGAGGCCAATCCATGACTGACAGTCTTCCATTGCGTGTTTTTCTGTCCAGGTATGCTTTTACTGCACTGGCAGTGTGTTTGGGATCATTGTCATGCTGAAATATGAAGCCGTTGCCAATCAGATGCTTTTCAGATGGTATTGCATGGTGGATCAAAATCTGACTTTATTTAGATCAACTGAAGGGCCAGATGCATGTCACAGGTCCTGTGTCAGGTCTTTGCTCGATTTTTTCCAGTTTCTTAAAGACATGACTTTCAGTCACTGTTCATCTGCTGTAGATAGTTTTGTAGGTCTGCTACTTCTTCTTTTGTCCTCGACTTGTCCAGTTTCCTCAGTTTTTTTTAAGGACACACTGCACACCATGCTGAGATATGCTGTTTTGGCTAACAGCTCTTTGGGCATCACCTTAAAATACTATTTTATGACTGTCAAACGTTGTTGTCTTTGGCATTTTTCATAGATTGAACTAAAGAAATGGGAAAAAAAATGATGTGTTTTGCGACAGGCTGCGAGTAACAAAGTACCTAAAGATACAATTTAAAATGGGTTCTTTGCTAAGTTGTCTGTTATGTGTGTAACACAACACTGGTTCATGTGTTTGGTGCCTTTTTATACTTGAATATTTCATAGGTCAGTATTCAATGGCTCAACAAACAAAGAAAAGCATTCTTCTGAAAATGGTCAGGATTCAAGGACTGGACTGAAAATGAGTGAAAAAGCAGCCAATGTCCAAAGAAAAACTTCAGAAAACCTGGAGAACTATTGCTCAAGACCATTTAAAAAATTGCAAGAAAGTCTGGCTCCTTAGAAGCAAAATATAAATAAATAAGGGGTGGCTCAAGATAATTGCACTTTACTGTATGTAGAATAGTGTGGTGACAAGAGATTGTGATCAGCATCCAGTTGTGTAAACAAAACAAATTATGATTGCGCTGGGGCAGATACCTCTCTACACTCAGTTTATCATGTTCTTCCACCCAGTGTGTTGGATGACCTGCCTTGAACTTGTTGATTTGAAATGGAAGTTTACAGTGATTTACTCTTGTTTCTCCAGTTTTCCGGAAAAGTAATCTTTTGCTCTTTAACAAATTACATTTGTATTTTGCCATTAATCATATATTGCTGTTATTCACTGATACAGACATCATACTGGCTGTTGAAACCATCACTCATACTATTTTTTTTTTTCATATGTGAGGGCTGCATGTAGAGAGCTGGCTTCTATCAGTGAGATGTGCAGCTCTGTGCATTTATAAACACAATAAATATATGCAGTTTTTCATCTTGTAGGTTCATGTACATTTTCTGTTGGTTCTGGGATTAGCTCAGCTCTGGAGTGCATGCTGCCGCTCAGCTTAGTCCAGAATAAATAGCATCCAAACTGTCCAGCTGGAAGGGGCCCACCTGGATCAGACGTTACCCCTGGACCTCCATCCAGTACCTCTTTGTTGGGATTTATCCCCATGGAAACCTTCCTGCAGCCATGGCTGGTGTAAAAGGCTGGTGTTTGTGAGGAAGTTAGGTCCCTGGTGGCTTGTTTTCTGTTGTTGTTTTCTCAAGTCTGTTGGCATCTGAAAAGGTCGGTTTGTGGCTGATTTACATGTCAAGGCCCCTCTTAGATCCATGTTCTCCACTACCGAGTGAAGCAAGCCACTGAAACAACTCAATCTAGAAAACCTCCCCCACACTAGAAGACACACTAGAAAAAAAAATATTTTTTTTTTACACCATTTGTTTCCTCGTTTGTTCCTCATTTGTTTCCTGTTTTGGTTCTTCCTCCTTTTTTAAGCTATCAAAGCTTTTCCAAATGTATTTTATAATTTCAACTCTAACTTTTGCCCCCTTAAGCCTACACTTGCACTTGGTGCTCCCCCCAACAAAAGTTGCTTCTTACACCCTCCTTCTCTTCTTGTCGCTCTATTTAGGGCTAGCATTGTGCAGAAAAGGATCATCTATTTCCAGGATGAAGGCTCACTCACCAAGAAAATGTGCGAAAAAGGTAGGTTTCTTATACTGGTCTGGATAAAAAACATTACTATAAATCTCCTGTTCATTCAATTTCCTTTCTGGTGCTTTATTTTTGCTCCCCACTGATAGTCTTTTATTTTGTCTCTTCTTTTACTCGATTTGTTTCATTCTCAGTTTTTTTGGAGGGACATTACACTCTGCACTAATATGTGAATGACTGTGAACGAGTGTGACTCCCTGACTGTGCATGTCACTGGATGCCACACTGAGCAACGGATCACAAGAACATTGCGGCACACAATTTTCATGTCCTTCCTCTTGACTCTCCACTTTCTTAACCATCCATCTTTTGTATGACAGGCACCCATCTCATCTGCTCCTTATACTAATGTGTAATCTCTCTGTTTGTATCTCATGATCTTCTGTATTTCTCTGTCTGCCTTTCCCTTCACTTCTGTACAGAACCCCTGTATGGAGATGCTACAGATAAACCTTTGCTTGACTGTTGTGCCTGTGGAACAGCAAAGTACAGAGTCACCTTCTATGGGAACTGGTCAGAGAAGATTCATCCCAAAGACTATCCTCGTAAGGACAATGCTCTTCAAGTCATTTCATCTGGCATACAGTACATTTATGTAATAAATGTTTTTATCTTGAGGAATTGTCACTAAAAGACCTAAACCAATAGTGACTTGATTTTGCAAACAAGCACTGCTTATGTAGCCACAGTTGTTTTAGTTTCTAAAGACAACGGTGCTATAGACCGAGCCACGTTTTTCAGATGGTAATAAATATGTACAGTGCTTAACAAATTTATTAGACCACCACCTAATGTAAGGTTTATGCCACAGCAGCCCTAAATTAACAGTATTGGTAATTACCTACATCATTTTTTATGTTTCTGTATTAGTTAATCTGTCAGTAACAGAAACTGAAATTATTTTTTTAATGCTAAAATATAATTATTGCTATTATCCATGAATTTTTACAAAATAGGTTTCATTCTGCTGATTTGTTGAAAAGATGTTCTAAATGAATGGCTTGGGACTGAGAATCACAGAAAAAGTTGGACATCAGAAGGTGAAAGGATGTTGGGATGTGGGATGTAGCTACTTTTGGATTTTTGAACCCTCAGCCTCAACATTTTGGCCACCGCCATTTTGGGTTTTTTTTTTTTTTGAGTCAAGTTGCTATATTTGGATCAGAGGGTGCAGTGCTACGTTATCAGCTGGTTAGCAAGCTGCATTCATAAACTATAGAGGTCCAATGCAAGGACACACATATCTGCTATATTGTGCTAAGTTACTGATTAATAAATTACTAGAATTTCACTGACCAAAACTGAAGCAAGATAGGAGCTGTTATGAAGGATGAAGCTATGTATTGAGGCCAAAAAGGTTTTTGTACCATGTAGCAAGCATGCTATAAATTTGGGAATTTTAATACTAGAGTATATATGGATTGACATGCTTTGGGTGCCAGTCTCAGTGGCCACTGGAGGAACTGCAGTTTTTGGCACTTTCACATTGGTTTGAATTTTTTTAGCCCAGCAGGCAACTGCTTGGCTGGGACAAACACTACCAAATTATACACGATTCAGTCAGACCATTAAAATCACAGAGGGGTAAAGCGAATAACTTATTCTTTTGCGTAAAGCAGACAGCTAAGTGCATGTTTGTGGTTTACCTGGAGAAGAGATGGCTGTAGGATCCACTATGACAGTGGTTTTCAAACTGTGGGGTGACCAGATGACAAGGGTAAAAAATATGGAGTGAAACTAAGTTGAATAAATAGGGGTTTTGTAGGGAAAATAAAGAGTCTGTTGATGCTATTGTGCTAACCATTATTTCACTTAGGCTCCATTCACACAGGCTTAGAGACCAGTTGGCAAGCACTGGTTGCAAGGTAAAAATTAGTATTCCTTGACCGGTTGCGGGTGGTTATTCGAGGTTGCTTGCAGTCAATGTGAAATTGATTGCTGAGCCCCAGTCATGTAGGCCTAGAGACTGGTTAGTGACCCCCTGATAACCACCTGGTTGCACCAGAAACCTCCTTGCGACTGTTTTGGTTGCTAGCAGATTGCAGCAGTCTCCCAAAGTTTGCATGGAAGGCGCCGACATGTCTGCAAACACTCTTCAACTACTCCCTAAGCGGTTGTGAAACTGTGAAGAGCACAGCACAAACTGGAAACGGAGACTGTTCGCCTTGAAAATAAAAGTTGCACCTTTTGAAAAGTTGCAGTTTTTGAAAAACTGAAAGGATTAGTGTAAGAAAGATATAGAGATAAGTGAAGAAAAAAGAGTGATATGGAGTAATTCCCAGTAACTTAATTTGCTCATATGCAAGACTATATTTTGAAGTCAAGTAGGTTGTATACAATACATCAAAAACATACCTGCCCTTCATATTTTGTCTTCATTGGTTTCGAGTACAACTTTTACTTTGAAGGTGAACGGTCTCTGTTTCCTGTTTGCATCGCACTTTTTCAAGTTTTGCTACTGCTTGGTGGTTAGCTATCTGCTAGCAAAAAAGCAAGGAGGTTTTTTGTTCAGCACCCTCTTTGCGACCGTTTTCACCCAGCGTGGCCAGCAGCCTCCAGCAACCATTTGCCAGCTGACTGTGGAATACACATTTTTCCCTTTGGACCGGAGGTTGTCAGGTGGTCGCTGTGGAGTCTCTAGGCCTGTATGACTGATGCCTAAAATTCAACTTGGATCCTTATTTATTGTTAATGATTGAGTAAAAACTGTTGGGTGTTGCTCATGAACTCTTTCTGGCTTCTGAAGTGGGGCATGCCAAAAGATGTTTGAAAACCAGTGCACACCCTTTAATGGCAACACCTTTCTCTGATCTTTTGGCAGGATAATGAACCCTGCAAAAAATGTTCACGAATGGTTTGTGGAATATGATGAAGGTTTAAGGCCAAGGGCTGACTTGCCCTCTTATTTCACCAAATCTGAATTCAGCTAAGCATCTATGGGATGTACTCAAAACTCATATATTTTAATAAGACTTATTTCAATTTTAAATCTTGATTGTACCACTGCGGCCACAAAAACTCTGGGATGTGGATGGTTTAGTCCTGTGGTTTAGGCCTTGCACATGGCTCTCAGTAATGATGTGGGTATTAAGCTATTTTACAATGGTGGGGTGTGATGTGCATATAACCTTGAGCCACACAATCAGGATGTGAATGGACTTTAAGATTACACTGCCTCTCTTGTCTAAATAAGGCTCTTGCCATTCAGATCAATATACTGATTAGAGTGGAATAAGATAAATCTTGAGATCGAAAGGAGCCCTAATTCACTGTCTTATAGAGGGAGTAGCTGTATGAGACTTACTGTCACACACATTTATGCAAACACACACACCTCACAGATAGATCAACTTTAAAGAGGATAGGGCAAGCTGTGTGGCTTCTATTTCTTCTCTTTGCTACCGATTGATTTGTCCTTGCACAAAGTTTTTTCCTAGGTAAGTAGTTAAAATAACTGTGCATATTGTACTGGACAGTATTATTCACTGACTATACCACAGCAAGCATATGGCAACTTGTCCTTATTTCTTTAGTTTTCTTGCCCTGACTTTGCTGTTTTGTAGTACAAATACTTTTTGCTATCTGAGATCTCCTACTGTGTCACATGTCATCCTCCTATTTTTAACATGTGTCCTTTAAGTGCAGGAGCCATAGACCGCTGTGGTGACACATATTCTGAGACCAAATTTCGGCATAAAACAGGCCAACAGGAGATTTTTTTTAACTACATGACATGATAACCTTGACAGTTCTATTTTCTTGTTTCCCCTTTGTCCCCATTGTACGCCATACTGATAAGTGCAGCTATTTAGTCAAACCGACGGCAGCTCCCTTCGACACAGAGTGTAGATACCTGCCCTAGAAAGATTGATCGGATTAGTGTAAGAAAGATATAGAGATAAATGAAGGAAAAAAAGAGTGATATGGAGTTTAACTTAATTTGCTCATATGCAAGACAATATATTGAAGTCAAGTATGTTGTATACAATACATCAAAAACATACCTGCCCTTCATATTTTCCCTTCTTTGTCAACCCCCTCTTCCCCTCGACTAAATATAAAGTTGGTTTGAATGATTTCATAAGGCTGTGCATTCACGACCACAAAAAATTGTCATTGCTTTGCAGTAGACAAAATTTCAACTCTAAGCTCTATCAAAGCTTTTCGACACCACGTCTACATTCTCCTGCATTCGTCTTCTTCAAAAAAGAACATCCACACATATGGTTAACTGTCTTATGTGCACTCTGCCCAGCAAATATACAATAAAATAATATTAACGATATTCATCAGTTGGCTGCTATCACACATTATTTTCCATCATGTGTGGCCAAGAACATCATGTTTAAAGAAGACACTTTACCGGTACCTCTGGGACAGACTCATCTTTCATCTTTTGCGGCATTGCATTTCTACTTACAACTTTACCTTTGTTGTTAACTAAAACTAAGCTAAAAAATGAAACTAAGTGTGGAAGAAAAAATTGTGAACTTAAAGTGAGAACTAACTTTAACTTTAACTTTAACAACTTAAAATAAAAACATTAAGGGCATTTTGTTAGTTTTAGTTCTTCTCAGTTTGGTCACATTTATATTGAAGAAACGGAAGAGAGGATTGGAGCCACTGAAAAAATATTTCTGGGTCATGACTTTTTTCAGAAGTCTGACTTTTTTTCTCACAATTCTGAAAAAAAAGTCATGATTCAAAAATATTTTTTTTTCTGTGGCACTAATCTTCCGAACATTTGACAACCCACCCTGCCTGATGAGGCTTTGGTGCATATATTTATTGAGACTTGGGAAGTCTACATGACTGTGAGTCAACTGCCTTCAGAAAATGCTGTGTTTATATTGTGATACCTACTCTGAGCTTCCTAAATCTTGCATCTGACAAATGTGCTCCATATTATAATAATTAAGAAAACTAAAGCTAAGACTAAAACTAAAAAAATCACAACTAAAACTAAACATTTTTGAACAATAAAAACTAAACTTAAACTGAATGGAAAAACTCAAATTAAGAATGTAAACTAATTAGATAATACAAAACACTCACTAGTCAAGGACAGGTTGAGTCTGATTTAATTAGTTTACTTGGCTGGGTGTTTGTGTGTAATCATCTTAAGACAATGGAATGATGTCTTCTGTCACTGTTTAATTTTGACTAATAAAGGCTAAAAAACCAAAACAATGCACCTTGAGGAACTGCATCTAAGCAAGGGCTGTAAGGAGTCCAACTGACACAAAGACAAAACAAATTCAATACTAAGTCAAATCATAACCAAAAGCCTTTAAAAGACATTAAAATGTTTTGCAGTGTTTAAGAAAGCAGGAACACTATAGCAGTAACCATGCATGTCCTACAGAACATAAGCCATGCCTAAAACATCCTATAAGGAACTACTGAAATTTCCTCACTATTCAATTACAGGAATAGTGCAAACACAGTAAGCATATTATGCAATGATGAGATTAATCTTTGTTCAGACTCACACTGGGAATCAGCAGAAGGCATAAATGGTAACAGTATTGCAGAGTAAGGGCTCTATTTAGTGCTTCAAGATGAGAGGCAGATCTATCTGTCTCATATATGTCTCATATAAGTTAAATTTACCTGTGACACCTAGGTGGTGAACACCTGGGTTGTCAGACAAAGTTGTTCAGGTAAAGGATTAGATTATGTAGCAGAAAAAAAAATCTTTCAGCTGATAAAGAATTATGTGTTCAAACTGGGGATGGGAGACATGGGATCTCATTTTTAAAAAAAATCTTCTTAAATTTAATCTTAAACTTAAAATCATTGCCAATGGTGTGTGTGTATATACTTTATTTACTTAAAACGGATCATTCTATATTAAGGCCCATCGTTACACTTTCCGGTTGGTAGAGCACGGTGTCCTTCCAGTCCAGGTACATAATAACATACTAGGCAAGGGGATAATAGTACAGGAGGGGGGATAATGTGAGAATGTGAGCCCATTAAACACTAAAGCTGTTGAGGCTTGAGTTAGACTATACTGACCCCATAGTGAGATAGTAAGGTTAGTGCAAAATGACCTGTAAACATCAACAAGGAGCCTGTTGATCCTAGATGAACTGCTGTATTCCATGCCTTATTATGCCTTACACAATAGTGGAGGATACTGCAGGGATTGAGCTATGATGTCTACTGCTGCATTCTTGGTTTGCTTGCAAGCATAGGATTAATAATGAAATAATCTTTGGAAAAATGGTGAGATGTCCAACTAAACATGTTTTGTTGTCTGATTTTACAGGTCGTGCCAATCACTGGTCAGCAATCATTGGTGCCTCCCACTCTAAGAATTATGTCCTGTGGGAATATGGGGGCTTTGCCAGTGAAGGAGTTAAACAAGTGGCTGAGCTGGGCTCACCAGTTAAAATGGAGGAGGAGATCAGACAGAAGGTAATATTCTGCCCTAGGACTCCCTTAACCCTAACCTCAAATAAATATATCTTTTCCAAATCCATGAGTTTATTTTTTCTAGGAATGTTCTTCCTTGACTAAAACTGATAAAAAAGATGAATTGTGTGAGAGCACAGGAGCCTCAGAGGATGTTCCAGGGTATGCACACCTGAGTTCAGGATACGATGAATTGCTTTGACATTGTTGTCCAGATCGTTTAGTGCTTTCAGGCATCTTCACTATTCTTAGCCTGCCTCTACATCTACTACTGCACTTAACCAGTACACAGGATCAGGAGCAGCATCACTGTTGGACCTGGTTTAGATGTTAGAAGGTTATAAGGAATTTTCTCAGGTGTGTCCTGAAATTTGGACCAATTATACCTCTAAATTGTGCAGTATAAATGCTGGCATCAGTTAATCTTTGATCAGACCATGGGGTTTGACACAACTCGGGAAGTGCTTTGAAGGCAACAGGAGGTAGCTGTTGTTTTTCATCAAGCCAGTTAATTAGTAGTTGATTTCAGTTAGGTTTGGTTATGTCTTTCTATGTGTACCCAAAGGAAATGTCTTTTAGTTTAACTTTTACAGCATCCACCTTACTTTAGAATGTTAAAGGCTATTTTTTATGCAGTCCATGTACTCATCATGTTCTTCCTGCTTCCTTGGACTGCAATCTCTATTATTTCCACAAATAGCATGTTATATCTTTATTCTTTCCTTCTTCTCCATGGCTGTCTCTCTCAGTCTTAAAATTACCCATGCTGGCAGAGCAGATGGTCCTGTTGAGTGCTTACTGTTAGCTAATATTGAAGACCTGGAGTTGCAGCAGATAATGAGGGCATAGTTTGAGCAAGGGGGTCTCCATGCCATTGCTACCTTCCCACAGCTATTACAGCACACTCTATTATTCTTTTCTCTCAGCCTGGATCATTAGACAAGTTTTTTCTAAGCTTAGAGGTGAAAGTGAAATTGGGGTTTGATTTGACTGGCAAATACAATACGTTTTCTACAAAACATTGATTGTATCATATAATTATGACTGAAAGTTGTTTTAGTAAATGTGATGCAAAAACAAACAAACAAACAAAAAAAAGATGGAACAGTTGAAAGCATTACCAAAGGGGCAATTTTTGCTGGCTGACTGTCCAGGTCACAGCCCCCAGGCATGTGTGGCTGCCCTGAGTGGGGGTTTTTCCCCTCATAGCCAAGAGGTTTGCTATGTAGTGCGCTGCTTATTTGCAGTTTATGCATCAGAAACTGTTAAAAAAAACTACATTTTTCAGACATAGTTTTGAGAAATACTGCAGACAGTGAAGTTAAGATAACAAACATTGGGAATATTCTTGATTGCTTGGCTGTTTTTGTACGCAGCCAGGATTCTCGGTCTGCGTCTTTGGCCGGCTTTTCCCATGCTGCTTCACAATTGATTGGAGTAAATGAGGCAGTTTTCCCACCAACAACAATCATATCATCACCAAGTGTGGACCGACTCGTGCAGTTTATCTTAAGAAGTTACCCTTTATTTACAATGATATTGCCTAACAGCTGCGTAATGACTCAGTAGTAAAGTGGAATTGGCTGACACATGAATGCAGGGTAGTGACTACACTGGCAATCAGTATAAATCCTGATTGGTCTTAGACTAGTAAGATGCATGCTGTTATTCATTGCCTGGTATGATGGTAAAGGTAGTGAATAATCCACCTTTTTCTTCATATGTCATCTATACATGGCTTAATTAGTGTCATTTACAGTGTTGTGTGGGTAGACATTAGGTATGATGGTACTATAAATGGGTGACATTTTCCCTCACAAGGCTCATGAGTTCTCCCTGTTTGTTGCTCACAGTTTTATTTTGATAAATAGAATCTAAAAAAACATGTTTTGTGTCCTACAACCACCTCACATGTCCACCGTATCCACTTTTCTACAACTATTAAAACACAGAAAGTCTGCCGATGCCCTTGAGGTAGGGAGGCTTGGTGAAGGAGGCTCCCTCCTTTGAGGAATGCAACGCTCCTCGGTAAACGCTGACACAAACAGAAAGCTGATTCGCTTTTGTGTCAGGTGAGGCGTCAAGGGGGAGCAGCTAGCGATGAATGCAAAATTGATATTCATAGCCAGGCTTCACTCCAGCCAAGGGATGCACTGATCAGAGTGTTCATACAAAGTTTCATTTGCAGAGCCAAGCAGTTATGCAGACCATACAAACAAACAAACACACACACACACACATATAGCCTTCTTTATCCTCAGAATGTCAGTTCAGACTATGATGGCTTTATTTTATCCAACTTTGTCACCCTTTCAGAGCTACAACAAGGGTTGGCTCTACAATCTGTCTTGCTGTTCCTGCTCCTCAGATGTGTGGTGAAAAACATTTGGCATCTCTTATCATCTGGGAATAGGTACATCTTTAGAATTAGAATTTTAGTACACTGCACCTCTACTGATAACAGCACCAGTGTTTATTATCGGATGTTTTTTTATTAGAATTTTCCTAAGAACAAGAAGACTGATAAAATATATTAAAATGAGGTCTAAAGATATGACACGCACAGTTGGCTATGTTTACTTTGTCCATCTCTACCACCATTAAGATTGCCTTGCACACTTCAACAAGTGGTTCCATGTGATTGTCTTAATAAAACATAATTGCGTGCCAAAGCCTTCTTACATTCAACCTTTAGCCTCACATCTCTTCATTTACACAAGTAGCCAAAACCTATGCCTTTCATTACACTGAAACTACCTAAACTTATAAATGTGACAATAAGTGCCACATTTAAGGAATCATATTGAAATCGAAAGTTGCATTTTACAGTGGATTAGAGAGTCCTTCGATTTGATGTCTAATAAAAAGACATGTATGTTGTATGTATGTCTTAAGACATATATAAAGTAATTTGAGTAGGTGAGGTGCAGAATGTAAAGTGGGGGACCCCCCCCCCCACACACACACTTTTTTTTATTTAAACAAATTGGCTTCCAGACTGCAAACAGATGTGCAGTACTGTTCCATTTGTCATGTACAAATGCTCTTATCAGAGAATTTGGCAGCACTGGGATGCAGCCTGGGTTCGTTGTTGTTGTCCCTCCTTTCATGTTTGAGGTGATTTGTATATGCATTCAGTCATTACAGACGCGCAGTGTGTCACTAATGAGAAGTTTAATGAGACTCTCTCCAGGACCAGCGACCGGGGCCAAGGCCTCATACGGATTATGAAATCTCCTATTTCCTTTCGCAGCATGGGGTGTTTTTCATTATTGCACAGTACAGACGCTTACGGAATTCTCTATTATCATGAGCTCTGCAGCTGTGCCATAGAACAGCGATAACACCACTCAGGCTGAAGCTAGAAAGAGACATTATGGATTAATGACAGGAAATACAGATCTGTTTCAACTGATACACCTGTGGCCCTTAATATACTGTCATATTTTTTTCTGTACAAGTCAATTTTTTCAGAGGTGATTCCCTAAATTCCCTTTTGAATGTCAGACCTCATTGTAGGACATTTCTGAGCTGGATTCTTCCATCCATCCATCCATTTTCTTCCGCTTATCGTATTCAGGGTCGCGGGTGGGGGCTGGAGCCTATCCCAGCTGCCACAGGGCGAGAGGCGGGGTACACCCTGGATAGGTTGCCTGTCTGTTGCAGGGCAGCTGGATTCATCTAGTTGGTAAAACTGTTACCCTGATTGCTACTTGCATTTTATTACTGTCAAATTGCCTTGTTGATGGAAGCTGAAAGTAGCAGAACAGCGTGTATTATGAAAAAAAAAAAAAAATATATATATATATATATGTGTATATATATATATATATATTATCTTTTTTTTAATTTT
>VUQI01029762.1:0-43227 GCA_015106735.1 Paratilapia polleni | reverse complement strand
AAATAGGTTATAAAAAAAAAAAAAAAAAAATATATATATATATATATGTGTATATATATATATATATATTAGCTTGTTGTTAATTTTTCTCCTTCTGCTCCCCTTTGTGTGCTCCTAACAAGAATTCAAATGATAATTCTTCAGTTCAGTTGTTGTGAGAACAGTAAGGTCTGCCATCTGTAAGTGGGAGGCCTGCAGTTAGGAGCGTGGGAAGAGAATAATAGATGTGCAGGTTCCTTGGGGTCCTTGACTTGACTGAATGAGCAGGTGTGTATGTGTGTTTCTGCTTGTATACAGAGAATTACTTCAAAACCACTTTTCAGTGCATCTTTATTCCCCATGGTTTTTGCTATACTTTAATTACCTGATGTGGTAGCACTGACCAGTCAGAAACCAGATCAGTTACGTATATCTGGGCAAATGGGGTTGTTGTCCACTGTATTAGGAATGTCAGTCGGTACCAATACCAGTAGAAATATGCAATTCTCAATACCGAACTTGATAACAAAACAAAATTATTATCCCATGTGCTTAAACATAAACTCCTTTATTAAAAGCTTGTTTTAAATCACTGACATGGTGGTGGTGGACTGTTTATTTAAAATGTTATCATTATATTTTGCTGATAGGACACAGACCAAAATGTTAGGATGGTAGCTGAGGAGCCTGCTACCATTACTACGAGGTATAACGCTGGGTACATATGTTAGCTTAAGGATTTGTATGCTAGCCACTGCAAACATTTTTTAGCCTGTGAAACACAGTTGATTTCTTGACAGCAATGCCAGCTTCCTCAAACAAAATGGTAACACGTATTTCAGGATAACATAAGAAGAATAATACTTTGGATGTTGTTGGATATTGAATTGAAGCTCATTCATCTTGAACTGTTTGAGCAGATCCGGATGCCGGTCTTTTAGGTGCTTCCCTAAATTGGAAGTATTTCCTCCCTTGGTCACCTGACACTACTGCCTTTCTTACCTTACTGTGGGGGCAGAGCTAACAGGCAGCTGCAATAGTTGCCATCAAAAGTAGTTTTTGCTGTGCCATGTGTAGTTTTTCCCATGCTTCTGGATGTCCTTCTTCTTCTTCAGCATATGAGGATAGACTAGAACACTTGTATGCTGCCCCCTTCAGTTCTGGAAGAATTGCAGCCTTGGTACATACAGTACAGTGCCTACAGTACAAAAACAGAAAAACAAAAAAGTGTCAGTTCTGGTGACATCGCTACATTGTATCTCATCGTTAAAGATGAGATGAATAGAGTAAAGTTATGTTATCTTCAATTTATTTTAGTGTTATTTCTGTATGACAAATGCATTGTGTTTTGTGACCATTTTACTTGTGATATAGCTGGATTTTATTCTTCAACCAACAACCCCCCTACTGCAATATTCTGTACAGAAACAGCTATGTGGATCAAAAGTATCTGGACAAATGTGTGCACAGTTGAGCACGAAATACACATCATGAGCATAATTCAAACAAGAATTACAAAAACATACTGAACTACTTAGGCCCAGTTATTTTCTTATATTGAAGCTTTGTAATGTACAAGAGATCCAGTCTCTCATTAAATAGAGATATCCGATCTCTCTGTGATGTAATTCAGAATTTTCACCACACATTTCATTTGTTCCTTGACCAACTAATTATCTTGTGGCTAGGTTTAAAAGGGAAAACCTGCAAGCATTTATGGTGCTGTCTAGTTTTACTGTATGTTCCATGAAATAGTGTACTCTGTGATAACTGAAAATACACCCTCTTTGTTTTAATGACTGTTGACATGATTGCAATTGTGGAAATGTGCTTATGAAATTCATACAGTAGGCACACTGTATTCTATATTTTATGAAGTCACTGATACGGAGAGACAAGTGGCTTACTAAAAGGGGTCAAATTATGTCGGGGCTGGGGGTTTAACTGCTGTTTGAATTCACAGTGGTTCAGATTTTTACTCTTGAGTGCTTCTGAGCTAAATCTTTCTCAACCATGTTATAATATAATGAAGCACTGAGTGGGGAAACTCACCCTCTTAAAAGAGGCCATGTCCTAGATTGTTGCCAGATGAGGATCTTCCAGTTTTTAATGTGGATAAACAATTTCATACACGCCTAAATGGTAACGTATTATCTCTAGGTACCTCAGAAGAAAGAAATGTTATTTTTATTTGCAAAGCACTCTGTGCTGATGTGGTTTTACATTTTGGGTATGCGTGCAAGAAAAAAATATCTTTAACTGAAGTGATAAATGACACATCTTAGTGCCATGGAAAATTGTGCCTCTTTTCATAGTGTGCAGTGGTGAGGACTCCACAAGGTAGATCTTTTCAAAATGCTACCTCAGCCCTGTGGAGACCATTGGATTCATGAGATGTTAACATGATAATTGTCCATAAGTTGCAGGCTTTTTTCTCCCTTTTCACAGTTTTTATAATTGTCCTTACTCTCTAGTATACCATTTATCATGTTCCTTGTATTTCTTGTGTATCTTTGTGCTTGCATGCTGGTGCATGAGTTCAGGTTTGCCATGATGGGGTAGCAATTATCTCTAAAGGGGCCTCCCACAGAGTGAAGTCTTGACCCCAGCTCTGTATCCAACCTTGCCAAGCCAAGGTGGAACGTGCCAAACCCCAGTGAGTGAAAGGGCACGCAGAAATTCCTACCTCTTCACCACCAACCCCCTTGACCATTTCTTCCACATTTTGTTTTCTGGGTAGTGTCTTGGCTGTTTAAAAAAACCAAAACAAATTAAAAAAAAAAATTAAAACAAAAAACAAAACAAAACAAAAAAAAAAACCCACTTGAGTTTAGGAATGAATAATTCTTTAATTTTAGCTGGCATTTTTCTCTTGGCCTGTCAAGTCAGCTTTATGAGCCCAGCAGAGATATTCCTGTTTGGGAAAACAAAGCTCTCAAAAACCTTAATGCCTGCTTTGGCTCCCAGAACTGTTATTATGATTCCCACAATCGAACAGTACAGCCAGAGGCAGGCACATTTTGAAATTCGGTGGGGTAAAACTAAGCCAGTGTGGGCTTTCTGTATGTGCATGTCTGTGCATCTGACTGCACACAAAAGTGCATTTTTATATGAGCAGGTTTTTTTAGTTTTTATATAATGAAGATGTCAGAGAGACATATTCATACTGATATGTTTTTATATGTCCTCCATTTGTGTGTCTGTGTGGCCCTAATATTGACTTAACTGGTCTTGGGTATAGCTGGCTGACTCAGAATTCAGGGCTGCCTACACAGGCATCAGGATAAAAGCTGGATTATTCTGGAATCTCACACATCTTGGCCAGAGGCAGCTTTGATAAAGCCATCCCAATACCCAGTTCCCCCAGAGAGAGGACTGGGTACTGCTGTAGTCCTTCATGTTAATGTCTCATAGCATTCAAAGACTACTTATTTTCCCTGCGTGTCTTATTTGGATGTGCCAAAACTTTTCTATGAATATTTGTCAGTTCCTGTGAGTGTGAGATGACACAGTTTAGGAAATTAAAATTAAAATTTATGCTAAACATTGGAGTGTTTTGACTCAGCATTCAGTTTATAGTCTCTAAGGGAATACTTCTCCCCTTTTATCAGGTATTAATCAAAGCTATTAATACCTCCCTTGTGTTTCATGTGTTTATCTGTTTATATGCATATGTGCTTTTGAGCTTGTTTATTTGTGAGTTTAACTTCAGATTTCCTATTTGATGTGGCACAGCCTGTATGTGTTGTTGGTTTGTTGTTAAGTGCCCAGACTGCTACAGCTTGCAACTGCAGAACAAAGTATAAGGAATAGACAAAGTAGTGGAGAGGGACTGGGAGACAGTTTGAGAGAGAGTCTTTAAATTGAGCATGCACTGAGCAAAAGAGTAGTGTACATGGTTAAAGAGACATATGCATGAGACCATATGCCTTTCACACACGCTTACTCAACTGTAAAAGGCTGTATTACTCAGTGCAGTTTTCCCATCCCATCTGTTGGGAACTGAAGCCATTCTAATTTACCGTACATAGTTTGATTTGATGTAGCCTAGCAGTTACATGATGAAATACTGTCTTTAAAGGTTTATGGAGTGGTAAAGTTACAGTACAACCTGTATACAGTTATTTTGCATTAAAATGGCTTATTGTCCTAAACTTACTTTGATTTATAGAACAAAAACTTCTCTTATTTTTTAGGTGGTCATGAGATTAGGCCAACTACATAAATAAATCATCATTATAAATCTATATAATCTTTTATTCATGAGGTGGCTCGACAAATCTGTTTTCAGTAATAGCTCTACCTGTTATGTTGTCCCTGTGAAAATGAGACCATGGCTTTGAGGCCCACCATTCACCTTAATCTCCATATCATTTTGCACATTGGGGACCAAGAGTATGTCTTTGCATGCATGGATTAAACAGATGAAGGAGACAGATACTGACTGACAGCTAAGGGCATAGTAAAGCATTGGGACACTACCATGAAGCCTGTTTTGCTGAATGGTGTCCAATTGCATGCCACTAGATTAATCCATAGAAATACGTAGCTAATTAGGTTACACATTGTTGATAAAGCAAACAGCTGCTGTGTGCATTAGTAAAGCATACTGTAGCAAATATCACCAATCTTGCTACTCATTTGTATAAGCAAATACTTCTAAACATAAGAAAAAGACATAGACACAGTTAAGTTCCAGCTGGAAACAACAGTTCAATTGTTATCAGCTACTTTCAGAACACATGAGATAAATCCACACATTATTAGGCAATAACTAAATCTGTAAGTTGCATTGTTTACTTAAAATTATGTTAAAAGCAATAAAAATGGCCTCTCGCCCTATGGTAGCTGGGATAGGCTCCAGACCCCACCCGCGACCCTGAATAGGATAAGCGGAAGAAAATGGATGGATGGACATTAAAAATGTAGGATTTTTCTGGTTCTGCAGCATTCAGGTGATGAGTCAGCCCACTACAAATGAAGTTCTAAAACGCTCTGTATTCATTATTATAAATATTTCTGTATTAGTTTAGTACCAAGTATCAAGATAAAAATTGAACTGTGTGAGAGGGAGAGATACATTGCTTTATCTTTTATCATCACTATCATTAGTCCACAATTGCTTTTTATGAAAGTCAGGAAGACAGCTGTGATTTATTATCTAGAAACACTGTTTTTGTATCAGTAAAGCTTTTTTCTAATTCCGGGTTATTGTTTATTCATTTACTTTTAATGCAGCGTCTTTCATTTCTAATGTATTATTTTGCCTCAAATGCATTAAAGCTCATTACTGTGTGTGTGTGTGTGTGTGTGTGTGTGTGTGTGTGCACTACACACAAACAAAACACGGTGGATATGATTCTTCTCTGCCTTTAGAGAGAAATTATACATGATATTAATTTTATCTGCTTGGGTTGGCTTCTTCTTCGACTGAGGATTTTAAGGGCAGTAAAACTGGCGGGTCCTTGTAGTACAACTGGATATTGAAGTGAAAAGTTTAACTCCATGTATGTGTGTTAAGGCTGCCTATTACTCCTTGTAATAACTTACTTGCATGTAAAGATTGATGGGGACAGTGTTGTAGGCACTTAAACATACAAAAACCTTTTTGTTTACCTTGCATATCTTTAGGTATCTTTATCTTTCAGGTAGTGTTTAGTTACCGATTAAAATTGTGATTGTTCAAAATGAGAATCCTCTGTGTTTATATTTCTGTCATGATAGATGGTTGTGTTCTTTGTCCCTACACTGCAGCTCAGTTCAGTTACCTTAAATGTTGTCAAATAGGCATCCGCTATTATACAATATATGCGGCATAGAGATATAGCTCTGACAGTTTCTGATGTCTTGCATATTGTGTATTTATGCTAAGTAATGTTTTGCCTTTAGCATGTTTTTGTTTTAGGTCTTGTTTGTCCCCCTTGCTTAGTTAATGTTTCTTGTGTGTTCTGGACTGAATTATGCATTCCAGTGCTTAGCTGTTTGTGATACCAGAGTCAGTAATGATTTAGAGGTATCTAATTTTGTATGGATGGCAAAGGCGTGGATGGACTATATCTGGTTTTAATGTTACTAGCAGTTGGAAGTTTCATGATCATTGCAGACTCTGCAGTGCAGTACATCTAACCACAATGGCCACTGACCTCCTTAGAGAGCAAGAATTCTGAAAGTAAGAATGAAAGTTAGTAAAATGGAAGAAAAAGCATAGAGAGCAACAGACACCCTAAACTGGGTCATCAAAGGCAGTTACCTCAGTTCATCTCTAATAATATCCCCTAGCCCTGGGCCCAGGTTTGCTGGAGTTGCCTGTATGATGGCTCAGGCTGCTTGATGAATGAGTGTGCCAGGCAGCACTATAGCCTTCCAGACTGTGCTGCAAGGCTCAGAGATTGCCACTGAGGACAACCACGGTCAGCAAATCAATTCACAGCTCTCTAGAGAAGTTGTGAGTGCTTGCAAACTCATCTGCCTTTAGCATGGATGATTCTCTTGTCACCACATTTTCTCTCTACCCTGTGGGTTGTTCTCCTGTCCTGTTTTGAGCAAGATTGGTGTGACTGAAGTGACTTCACCTATGCAATATCTGAACTGCAGCCTATTCTGCAGGGCAGGATATGCGAATGTCAGTGGAGATTTAATTAACACCTGAAGGCTGTGTAAGCCTTTACGCTATGTGCTGATAACAGCCAGCTTGCATCCCATTGGAATTTCGAAGCAATTTTTTATGTCTATTAATAGTTTGGAGTACGTGCTGGGACAGACAGATCAGAGATTCCTGAGCAGAACTTTGATTACAACATCAGAAGGGCTCCTATCTCACCCAGGGAAAAGGCTGCTTTAGACCACGTGGGGTTTTGGCTTGGAGGCAGAAAACAGCTCTTAATTCTACATAATTGTACTGTCCTAGGGAATAGTTTGACAACTTTAAATATAAGGGGGATATTCTGCCATCTGTACGCTAAGCAGAATCCTTCTGACTCACATCTTAATACCAATAATGTTATGCAATAATCAAACAAAGTTGTAAGTTCTGTATGATAATAATAATAATAATAATAATAATAATAATGCACACTTTGAACTGCCTCTCATATTGCAAGTGTGATAAGTTATACGTTAACGCAGTAGTCTTCAATGTCAGGTCAAGTTAGTGTTTGCAAAGCATATGAATGACTAATCTGCATAGTTCTGCACACACAGGAAATATGTTTTTTCCTGTAATAATATTGAGGTGACAAATTAACTGAGGTATTTGCATGGTAATTAGCACTAATGATGTTTTAAACATGGTGATTATATGAGTATGTACTGTGGCTGAGGTTCCAGAGGGATCTGAAAAGAAGCTTTATTGGTACAGCTTTGTCTTCCTGCTATTGCAGTGAGTGAGGGGATGTTCTCTCCCTCATGTTAGCATAGCCACAAGGAACTGGGAACAGCCATTAGTATATTTCTTTTTTTTACCAGAAACTGTGTGAATGATCCATAGCAGTCTCTTCTCTGCTTGTGCTTCAGTGACAGAGTGGCTTTGCTGGCATGAACGATACTAATGCAGTTTTACTTGCATTGGGAACCTGTTCATCTGCATTGCCTCATCTTCTGTTGCAGCAAATCTCCACTTAGACCCAATGTTGAATTTTTATCTACTTAAAGGGAATGTTGATTAATTCAAAATTTCAATTCAAAATTTCATACATATTTCACCCACTAACGCATAGAGTTAGATCTATAAGTTTGTATAAAAATGTCTGTAATTCCTAAACAGTTAATGCAATACTTTTGTTAAATGCCTTGAATTAAAGCTGAAAGACTGCACTTCAATCACATCTTGATCATTTGATTTAAAATCTACTGTAGTGCTGTACAGAAATTACAAAATTTGGGTCATTGTCCACACAGAAAGTAACGGGGGTAATTGTTCAGGTCTTGCTTCTGGTGCACAGCCATGAAATTATGTCACTATTTAGTTTTCTTTATTTTTCCTGAAAAAAGAAATCAAAATCAAATCAGTAGCTCTGGGGGAATTGGTCTTATTCAAACAATGCTATACAATGCACTTTCCTTTGAAAGTTTTCTTCCATCTGAAAGGAAACCCCAAGAACGCCCAGAACTCGGTGGAAGGATTACATATCTCAGTTAGCCTGGCAATGCCTTTGGGTACCCTGGGAGGAACTGGAAAACATTGCTGTAGGCATGGATGTCTAGAATACCCTGCCTAGCCTGCAGCTACCCGACTGGATGAGTGGAAGAAAATGCATGGTGCACAAATAAAAGTGTTGGAGTGCATTTAAAAGATTTGTAGTGCAAAGCAGTCAGACAATAAGCATCCACAAAAGAACAGTCAGAACAGTTTATTCTGACAGTGGTTGTTGACCTTTCAGCAGGTGAATATGAGGAATACATGATGTGACAGCTCTTTTTTTCCCCCAGAAGCTGGTAGTGGCAGCTTGAGGGCTGAATGGTGCATTTACTGTTGAATATGTTAGATGGATCAGCAATGATTTCCTTTCACTATGAAAGCTGTGTGATGTATTACAAACTTTTTGCATTATTCCTGGCTGTTGAGTATTCTGTTAAGTTCTGGGAAGTTGCATCATTGACAGGGAGCTCAAGTGTAGATTACATTTCTGTGTTTTATTGCATTTTTCCTGAATATTTTTCAAACTTCAGGACTGTACATATCCTCCCAATAAGAATGACAACATCAGTTGTTTTATGATGTGTTTAGACCAAAAACCAAGGTGTCTGACTGCCCACAAACGGAGACAATAACCTTGACATTCATTTCTGATTGTCCGTGGGAGAATCTCAGCTGATAGTCTTTGCAACTTATTTTTTTTAGTAATTAAAGTGTGTGTAAGTGTAAAGTGCAAAACTCAGCCACTAAATTCTAAAGCTAGCTTTTTCATAATTAACTATCCTATTAAAACTTAGTTTAAAACAACTGTCACTGATGGCACATCAAGGACTTCACAGACTGTTTTTGCTAAAATCATATCTATCTCAGTCAATGGACGACTAATTTGGATTATTTAAGAATTCTGTCTTATTATTTTTGAAGGAATTTCAACATAATTTCCCAAAAGAGTAGCGATGAGGTTTGGTTGGATGGATGAGTGGTATCACTGTTAAATAACTGTTAGTCACTGTTTTGCTTCATCAAGGATGACCGTGATTGATCTCTAATAATTATCAGGTGTTTATTTGTGTAGTCATGATGGTCAAGGCGTTTTAACCGAAGCAGGCAAACAACGTTTCCCTCACAAAATCCTTATTTTAAGCCAGACCACAATCATTCTCTAATTGTGACAGACATTTTCTTGTGCCTACACTAAACCAAACCAAAAGCAAACATGTATAGGTGTTTGCAGAAAGAGTTTCCTGACATGTTTTTTTTTCCATCTGTATATTAATTTGTCATTTTGTTTATCCATCTAACATTAAATGGCTATTTCTGTTTTTACTATCCATGCCCTTAACATGTCTTGCTACTGTATGGAGGCTGACTTAATGTGGAACAACTGTGGTGAACCCATTTTGAAATTACCCCAAGCATCTTTTTGTGCCATATGTTCTATAAAAAACAAAATCCTGATATCCCAAGCTTTAATTTGAATGACAATAACTGCACTCATAACTTTTATCCCAGTCTTTAGTCCTTGGTGTTTTATGTATTTGTGATACTGTGTTTAGTGTATTTCGAATCGAATTCTTGTCACTAGCATGATAGACATGCTGAATTTCTACTCAAATAGTGCAGATTTAAGACTGTTGATTTTTTTGTAGCAGGTTTAAGATTGTTCATTCTACTGTGTTAAAGCATATAAACAAATGTATGGTTGCCTTCCCAGCCATATTCATATTAAATCATTACAAATGTCAGTGGGGCATGCAGCCAATATTAAACCATATTAACACTGTGACACTGTTCCTAACCATTTCTTATTTGCAATGATGCCAGTTTAAATGTCGTTTCTTGCCTAACAGGGAATTACAAATGCTAAATCAAGCAGCACAAATGAATGTTCACTGCGCTTGTCAGTACTAGATGGAAATTATTCATGCAATATGAATCTTTTCCCTCCAAGATGAGAGACTATGTCATCAGCACTGTATTATGTGTCTTCTCTAATGGATACAAGTAGTACTCTGTTCTGGAAATGACTCCACAGAGTTTTACAGCATTTCTTTATGACATAATCCAGTTTTTGTCAGCAAACAGTATTTTAAAATAAGACATTAGCTAGCTAGACTATACACAGCAGCTACCTGCAAATAAAGTCTTTGTGTGTGTGTGTGTGTGTGTGTGTGTGTGTGTGTATAATTTATATATTTGAAAAATTAAGTAGTATATCATATCATGTTAGTAATACACATATAATAAGATTGTAAATAATCCATGGATGTGTTGTTGGGTACGTTTCTACATTCCTGATTCCTCATAATAACCCACTGCAAATAGGAATTTGTAGGGGTAAAAGGTTAGAATAAGGGGCTACACCTTTTTCATTTTTCTTTTTAAATCTTAATCTGAAGCCTCATTTTCATGTCTGTGTTCAGTGATGTACATGGTGCCTGAATGACATGGTCCTTGATGAGCTCTTGCTCTTAATTTGAGCTTTTATTGCTTTTTTGGACCATAAACCTTATTTTAACTTTAAAATCAAAGCCCACTCTCTTTTGTAGGTGACCGCTGCCTTGTATGACTGTTGGAAAGAAAGTGGTGTGACCTTGAGAGTGAAGTCTTTCCAATGAGTTTTTCAAAAATTGTGTCACCACTTGATTAGTTTTGTGGTGCAAATTATAACTGTAATTAATGTCGAAGATTGCTGTATTCTTTAAGTAAGTAAGTAAGCATATTAGTACAGTGTATTTAAGAAGAAGTTGAGAAAACTCAGAATATCAGGGCAACATGAAAAATAGCTTTTTGAGTTTTCTCAACTTTTGACTGTTGTTTACTTTACAAGAGTTCTGGCAACTGTATGTCACATAGAACTTCACCACAGTTACACCAATAACATCGACTGTATACGTAAAAAATAAACAGGAGAGAAAATGCTGCAAGAGCCAGATCAGAGAGTCAAAGATTGAACACAACTAATAAAATTAATATGTCCTTTAACAAATTATCACATTAAGATGTTCCAATTCATCTTTGCGAGTAAAGATATTGCCTGAAAATCAGAAGTGCTCCCAGTGGGCCTGAAAAACAGCCACCCTGCACAGTTTGTATCTTGGTAATGAAGTAAAAGGAAAATATGTGAGGGTTGCTAAGATTTTCTCTGCCAATGAGGGAACCATGCACTATTCGGATATTACCTTGCTGAGGCAGTATTTAAAGACTATACCCTCAGCTCGCTGTGAGCCAATTTCATGGCTGATCTCCTCAGTGTGAGGGAGTGCGACAGGTCAATTCCACCCCAGCAGGAAAGGCTTGGCATTATGGGTTCAGAGGACTCTGTCAATGGGCTCACTTCTAGCTCATAATGTTTCTTTTTAACAGGGTCAAGAGCAAAATCCTATGGAAATTAAAGATTAATTATTCATTCATGGACTGATGGAAGTATTCATCAGTGTCCTTGTCAGTCTGCATTATTGAGAACCATATGTTGATTGTTGACTAAACAATTACACTGTGTTTATTGCTAAAAGACTACAGATTCTCATCCTCTCCCTAAATATGACATCCATGAAAAGGTTTAATCGAAGAATTATCAGATCATGAATATGGTTCTTTTGTTAATTAGACCTTGAGTCAACTGATTATTTCTTACTAGACTGTGGAACAGGAAACAAATAAAAAATAAAATTTTCGAGCCTGCTCTTGAGTTCTCTGATTTGTCTGTCACTTTGAGAAAAAACCTGCTCTGTTGTCATCTGTTTTCAGAGCCGTCTGATCAGCTGCAGTATTCAATCAATAACTGATTTCCAATGTGTGTCAGTCTGTGAAGTCTACACTATATACCCATGCTCATTTGTCGTTCCTTAGAGATCCCACTTCAATCCTTGCTCCACAGAACAGAAATAACAACACTGGAATGGCATTCATAATGTCAAACCAGAACAATTTCCTGGCCAAGTGAGGAGCAATGATTTCATTCAGTTTTATTTTATATGGGACCAAGTCAGAGTAAGTTATCATAGGGAATTGATTCTCCCACTGATGTCCAACAGTAACCAGAAAAAACGTCCTTCAAATAAAGAAGCTGAAATGTACACACACACAAATAGCTGTCTGTGATCTTGTGGATATTTGCCTATAATACAATCTAATCAAAATCAAATCCTTTCAAGCTGGAATAATGTGAATAATTCTTAAGTACAGCTTCAAAAAATATTCAGTATCTGTACCAGTGTGTGTGAAAAGTTAAGGTCTCAAACAAAAATAGTGCAAACACTAAAAATTTGAGAAGATGAGAAACATAATTTTACTTGTCTAATATTATGTGAGACATATAAAATACTTGTGCTTTCTTTTCAATATTTCCAGATGTTATAACTATTAGGTGGTAATTATATGGCATAGCCATGTGATCAGTAATTATGTTTATTAATTATTACATAGAATGGGCCTTACATTTCCTGCCATACACCAGTAAATAAAAACTTATTTTAAGTAAAAAAAAATTAAACATACATTAAAATAAAATAAACCATTAAATTACTAGATTTACATTAACAAATGTGCCCTTGTTTCATATTGAGGAGATGTTGGGTTATTGTATTGAATATTTTAATAAGTCTCACTTTGTACTCAGATTTGTTTGTCCCATTGGGTGGATGGGTCTGACTGCTGTAGCTAGACAGTGATTAGTAATACCAGGATTGTAATGTACTACATGATGCATCAGTATAATAAGATTAATTTAAACAGATTTTCAAAGTGTGAGACTAATGCTGATTCTCAGTAAAATGAAAAAAATGGTTCAAAAAAACTTGAAAGTACAAAATATAGTCCTAACAGTGAAAAAAAAACTGAAAAGACATAGCCTGCCTTAGTTCGTTTATTTCCTGTACTTTGTGATGATGAAGGGCTCATTTCCTAAATGAATGCAAGGAAGATTGCTGAAAAATGGCCATGAAATTATGGCTGTAAGGCAATACTATATATTTTGATATTACACAAGTTTTGAAGGGGCTTAGTGACTCAGGGTCATGAAAGTTTGTCAGCACAGACATTTATATAAATTGGTAAATCAATTAAAATGAGAAAACACTCAAATTGGAACTGTGACATGTGAAAGCAGCGAAGAGGAGTATGTGGGTTTATTAGCAACTTATCCTTTTCTGCACTAAAGCATATAAGTTGAAAAGACACTTTTATTCTAATGAGTTCCTGAGAAGTTGTCCCTTAGCTGCCACCCTGTGGGATGCAAGAGTTATAGATTTGCTTTTGCTCAATATTTAATTAGTAGAGGGAAGCGACAGGTTCTCTGAAAAGCTAACTACCATATGTGTTTGGCAGGAGAAGCAAGGGACAACTTACATTGGTAATAGGGCTCAGCTTTAGACATCCATGTCATTACTGGATATATAGTCAATTTAGGAAGAAGGTCTACTTACACCTAATCTTTAAAATTCTGTCCCTCTGCGACTGCTTTTGACATACACATGAGGAAAAGCAGGGATGCCTTTAATTAGTGGTGTAAGCTGACCAATTAACAGCTGCTGTTAGGATTCTGAAAACAAAAGCAAAATGTTGGCCCCATGTGTAAAAATTAAGCAATCAAAGAAACAAACTAAAACACACAAAAAATTAAGAGGGATTAATGAAAAAAATACACTATCCTATTTAAATAACAGGAAAACACCAACATAAAACACACTTATTAAAACAACTTTTATGAAAACAAAAAATAAACAACAACAACAAAAAAAACTGGAGTTAAATTATGCAGTCAAGTGGGACGCAGAAAGATGATGTTAGCAATTTATTATATTATATTATATTATATGTACCACATGTGCTTTTGTGATACCGATATAAAGACAAGTTGAGGGAACCCATTGCTTGCAAATATGGATCTAGGATTGTTCTTATAGCAGCATGACAAACTGTAGTAGGTGCACTCAATAAGATAACAGGGAAAAAAAACACATGCAAAGTTATACTTGTTAATTGAGAAATGAATTCTGACTCTTGAGATTTTGTGCCAAGGTAATGATCTGTTGCACATTTTGTCATTAGGCCAATAAATCTCTTTGATACCAGTCATTAAACCTAGCAGCAAAGTTGTGTGCAGTGATTCTTTTTATGGCTGTTTCTAATACATTAACATATTTGTCTCTAATGAATGGACACAGTTGCAGTTTGCAGTTTTCCTGTTTGGAGAAAAAGATACAGTTAAACCTCACAGTAGCTTGGCTCAGATTTTAGCAGTTGTGGATTAACTTTCTTTGAATTGTAACACTGCATTTTTTAGGATTTTCCATTGACCATCTGTAGATATAGAGTTCTTTATTCTCAGACAGGAACAAGAAAGTTTTTTTTTTTACACTAAGAGCAATTCATATCAGTGTCAAACACAGTCAATAAAGGTTTAAGGGTCCTTGACTTGGTAGATTGATATGCTTGCTGAGTTGTGCTTTAGGTGATGAAGGAGGCTCTTTGCTTGTGTAATGGTCTAGCTTTGCATATTTTTCATGTCACTAACATTAAAACCCAAGCATACTTCTTGTATTTTTGCAATAGTTGCAAAAAAAGTATATTGAAAATGCAAATTTCCCCCACATCACCAACTTAGAAACTAAACATATTGTATAAGACGTTGTCTGCTTGTGCCTTTGTGTGTATGCAACTCTGTAACATGTAATGTAATTTCTGAGTGAGAAAATTGGAACATTTTAGCATAAAATAAAATTCACTAGAAGATAAGGTCAGTGGTGATGTCAATTATAAGTGAATTAAAAATTAATAGTACCGAGGGTAGGGGCAGATGTGCCTGAGGCTACTTCATAGCTTGCGGACAAGATACTGACATGTCTCCTATTAATTATGACACTTATCCATTCCATTAAAATGTCTAGAGAGCTACTAAGTGATGGGTATCTGACAATTAGTGAGTAATGATGGGAAATATTAGATGACATCCTCTTTATTGCTCCTATTACTTTCAACAGATTCCTACTGACTCAGATATGGCTGGGAGAATACCACTGAGATTCTGTCCTGTTTTTTATGATTTTATTTTTCCAGATGTTAACTCTAATGCATGATACTAACTAGTTTATTTTCAAGTGTTCCTCTATTTTCCTGACCACAGGCACACAGTGTGCCCATTGAAAATATGTTAAAATATGGTTGAATTTTGGCATCAATAACATCTGAGCATTTCAGCTCCTCTCATTCCCTTTTAAAAGCAACACTGTCATGAACATAACTCACAGACACATTGGATATGAAGTGCAGTGTCCAGAAAGTCCTCTCACAATGAAAGAAAAAAAACAACTTCTTATTAGAACAGTTCAGGGGTGCAACATAAAACCTTTCACACACAACTCTCCATTATGACATTTCATTAGCACTTTGATGTGAAAAAACACCTTTTTCTAATCTTTTTTTTTTTTTTTTTAATTCATTGCAGTATATTGCTCAATTTAGGGTAAGCTGATTCAAAAGGAACCTTTCCCAAGAATTATGCCCTTTGTGTATATGTGATCATTCAAGTGTAGATATTTTAAGATGTTTCAATTTATTTAGTGATAGGGAAATGGTAAGAGAGAAAATGGTTATGTTGTTTCTGGGCTGGCAGGTGCAGAACATGAAATGTATCCTCACAGCTTCTAAAAGGCTAAAATGTCAAAAAAGGTCCTTCTTTGGTTTGCTCAGTTGTGATCCTTGTTACTGTGTTGGTCTTGGATATTGCTTGTAGTGTGGTATTGGTTTTTCTAAAGGTCTTACAGCAATATTTGCTGGCTCTTTTCAACAGATTGGTAAACTATTTTCTCTTCACCTACTGCCAGGGAAATTGGATGGTCAAAACCTTTTTCCTAGATCACCTTTATATGGTGAGATGGCCTGATTAAAAACAAATACACAAGAGGATGCTTTTTATTTACCTGTAGTAGCTTCAGACGCTGCATGACTGTCACACCTCTTTTAATACAAAATCATCAAAGAAAATAAACATGTTTTCCCTCTGCTGAAGTACAAACCACAAACCTTTTTCAATATGTGAATTCACCTAAAAGTTTGAACCAAATGTGGTACCTTGACTTTTTCACATTCACACTTGTCAGCTGCTATTCATTTCAAATTAGTCAGTTTTAAATCATGTAAAGACACACTTGCAAACTGAAGAGTTTACTCAAAGGTTATAAGCCTTCTTAATACCGTACATCAGGTTGTGGAATCATGTAAAGAGGACAACTACAATATGTCATTCCTAAGCATGGGCCCAGCCCATCAAAAACATAATTGAGTCTGAAAAAGAATTAGCCTGCTATGCTTATTATCACCTTGTCAGATTTACTGCAGTGAAATTCAGTAACACAAAGCAAAAGGTTATTAGAACATGTATGTGGCACAGGAACAGCATGTCTCCTATTATTGCAATATTGAATGAAATATCTGATATCTTTTTATTTTTTATTTTTATTTTTATTTTACTGCAAACTATGACTACTGGCAGGCCTCTGTTCACATATACTATGTGCATGACCCATTTCATATATGTCTTTTATCACTACTCAGATGTTTTGTTTAATTATTTATTTCTTAGAGAAATATACTGTAAGAGAAAACTGAGCACAAAGAGATGACAACAAAATGCATCCATATGTAATTCCTTGTTACTGTCACTGAGGGTCAAGAGTTACAAGGGGAATAGAGCCAATAACAAGTCTTACAGCTGTCAGTATCAATGGCAGTAGAAGATTAAAAGCTCTATATATGGATAAAGATGGAATAACTGATCAAAGCATTTCTCTTTTTTAAAGTTTCTTAGCAGGCAAAGAATTCCATGCTGTATATAAAACATGACAAATGTACAAATGAATCTTGTCAAGATGATAGATTTACAGTTTCCTTAAAACCCAATGACTGCTAGTTTCAAGAAGTTTCTATAGTTTATGGACAGTTTCTATCTGTGAATGAGGTTGCTTTCAATGACTCAACCATGCATATCACGTGTATCCACTATATCCACGTACAACGGTGTGGAAAGGCTTAAACTGATCCTTTTTAGAGTGAGAAGTTACATCTTTTCAGTGCATATTGAACATTGAATTTGTGTGCATTTATCTGTCTTTCTCCTGTAGGGTGATGATGTCCTGACAGTCATCAAAATGAAAGCACAGTGGCCAGCCTGGCAGCCGCTTAATGTGTAAGTGATATGTCTTTAATTATCATTATGCCTATTTGTGGTTTTAGAAAGTTTATAAGAAATGTAATACAACATCACTTTATAATTTATACCACGCGTTTTCAGCTATTGTAATATAAATAAATAAATCAATTTGGTTAATATTGTGTCATGCATTCAAGTATTCCCCAGGGTCTTACATAAACATTTTTCAGACAATATTACACAAAAGTCCAAACATCTTTCACTGTTAAATCTTCAGACACAGTTCATAAATCACCTGCAAACCCTTTGACTGTGTAGATTGAAAAATATAAATAGTCAAACTTGCTTTCTTTATTAGGAATTATAGGACTTAGACCTGATATGCTCAAAGGCTCATGAGTGAAACAAGCTGTCAAGGCCCTGTCTAAATATTTGCATCTTGGATTTGGAGTGTACCAATGACAGTCCAAAAAACATAGATTTAGGAACCAATCCCCTCAACATGTGGTGTGGGGCTAACTTATCAGAGTTGGCACACAGGAACAAGTTTTGTCTAAGGTGACTAGGAGTGCTTTCTGAATTCAAGTTATTCTTGTTTGAGACAGGTGTATCTTAGATTTCTTTAAGTCGTCTTCAGGAATAGTTCTCCAGGCTTCTTGAAGGACATTCAAAGCTCTTCTTTGGATGTTGGCTGCCTTTTGTTCCATTCTTTGTTAAGATGATCCCACACTGCTTCAATAATACTGAGGTCTGGGCTCGACGAAGGCCAATCCATGACTGGTGTCTTTTTTCGATCCAGGTATGGTTTTACTGTATTAGCAGTGTATTTGGGATCATTTTTCATGCTGAAAAATGAAGCCGTTGCCAATCAGATGCTCGGGAAATCTTTGACAAGATCCCCACTACTACTTGCTGAAATGCAGCCTCAAACCATGACAGAGCCTCCACCATGTTTTACAGATGGCAGTGGACACTCACCATTGTACCTCTGTCCTGACCTTCTTCGTACATACTATACTATATATATATATATATATATATATATATATATATATATTATCTCGTGTGTGTGTATAGGCACTCTTTTCCAATTAAACAACAATTAAAAAACAAATGTTCCTTCATTCGTATGACATGATTACAAATGCTAATATAATAAAGGGATTTTAACATTATCATATTTTTTGTAACATAGTCAAGCCAAAAGGTTTTCACTGGAAAGTCCTAAAAATAATTTAGAAATATGTAATTTCAAGAGATTTCAGAGTGTTAATCAATGCCAGTAGAAGTACTTTAAATGCATCATTCACTGCAATGCAACTCAAACATCTATTCTCACTTCCAACCAGTATTTCAAGGATTTGTTGAACCATTTCAAGTAAAAAATGTTCTTATCATTAGAGTTTGTTCAGTACTATGAAAAAGTGACTCACTTTTCACTTGATGGGTTTGTGAGTTTACTCCCATATCTAGTTCAATCTGCAGTGCCTTGGAGGCAGTGGAGTTGTATTGAAAAGACATTACAGCATATCTGGGCTGATTGTGTATGAAACTTTAAAGTGAAAAGGCCTGCGTTTTTTTGTTTTTTTTTAATCTTTCAGATATTTCTAACTGAGTTAATATAGAAACAAGATTGCCTTTAAGTAGATTGTAAAAAGAGAAGGAGTTAAAATCTAGGCCTATATTATTGTGATGAATCAGAGGTTACAGTGGCCTTTCCTTTATCAGTTTGCTTGACTGATACATTTTTGGAAGTTCTTCTACAATAAGTCTTGACCCTGCAATTATTTTTTGATAGGCTGACCTGTAATAGTTCTTGTGCTTTGACATTTTGAGATTTGTTTAAAAAAAAAAAAAATCTCTATGAGATTTAGTAACTCTCATACTAAAACCGAATGCATTGTACATAGAAAATGTTCAGCATGCTCATTGATTTTTAAAACATATGAAAATTATTTGAAAGCAGAAAGTGTGAATACAAGACAGGAGTTCAATCTACCAAAGCATCATGTGAAGTTTTTAATGTTTAAGTTATCATTTTAAAGTTGAACTTCACAGCTTGCTGATCAGTGAAAACTCTACTTAAAGAAGCCTTGAAACTGCCAGCTACACTAACTTACTGTGTGCACATTTATTTACTCCTATATTCATTGGAGCCATTTAATTTCTTATTCATGTGAAAACAAGAACCTTTTTGATTCAGCTTGTATAGAAGAACTTCAGTGGTAAAGGCCTATGCTATGTTGTGTGTGTTGTTTCCTCAACCACAGAGCCTGAATAAGGGCAATGGGATTAGTCTCCAAAGGGAAGAACACAGCCAGGAATAGAAGCAATGATATCCACAAGGGCTAATTAGCCTACCCCGCTCTGTATATGCAACCAATTAACTGTTTCACACAGTGATTATGAACAGCACATGCAGGAGTATGTCGGATCAATTACGTTGGTTGGAGCAAGAAAAGGAAGGGACATTTTGTGTAAATAATTACAAGGAATTGTCCTCACCATGGACGCTGTGCGATTAAAGAGTTAAGTATACATTTTAATCGTGAAATTTGAAAAAGCACCATGTTATGTTTTAAAAGAGTCTTATTAGGTTCACTAGTTCACAGTGAGCTGCATGAAAAATACATACAGTGTATGTATGTATTTGCTGGCATATTTATGTCAGCAAGTTTTAAAATTGGATGTCTTGTACTTGTGTGCATTTGTGTGTTAAATATACCAGTAAAGCAGTGTAAATATGTAAGCTGGAGTGTCTCAATGTTTGTGCTTCTTTAGGTGTATTAATAATGTTTCAGTGTATGCAAAAGTCTAAGTACCCCTGGGAAATTTACATATTTTGTTGTAGACAACCCCTGCACCAAACATAGTATAGAAAATAGCCTTTATCCAGAAGTTAAAATGAAGATATTAAGTTCTACAGGCTTTTTATTTTGGATGTCTACTAGAATAGGATTATGCGCTTTAATGCTCAAAAAGCACATTATATGTCTCAAACTGTACACTGCACCTCTTTTCACTCAGTGACTGAAATGCTCCTGTCTCTTTAAGAATCACCTCCCAGAAAGTCTGCTCTTTTGGCTAGCTAGCATGAAAAAAAGGCTGCAATGTTTGTTATGTACATAATTTGAATTCTCTGAGTAGGCATACTCCCCAAAGTGGCCATGTCCAACAAAGCCATTTTGCCAGCTGGACACGCCAGACGCTCTTCTGAAAATACCCGGCTGGGAGCACTTGAAAGCACTTTGGAGGTGCAGTATTTATTCATCTGAGATGCTTTCACTGCTGTGACATGGAATATCCCTGGAAGTAATGTGTTGCAAGTACCTGCTGACCTGGTAGGCCCATGGTGAAGGAAATGTTCCTTGAAGCATTATTTCTGATATCAATATTGTTGTAGTCTGTAGTACAGGCGTGGATACTCAGAGACCAACAGTGTTAACTTCATCTCCATTTGAATGTACAAATGGGACCTGACTGTTATGTGTTTGTCCCAACCCCCCTCCACTGTGATTGGACATCTGGGTAAAAGGTGACATCAAGTTGCGCTTTTTACCCAAGTTGAAATTTTTCAAGTCTTAGCTACCAATGAATAAATACATAACTAAATAAAATGCTCAGAGCGCACTCAGAGTGAAGATGCTCTGTGCTTCATCATGCTGCAGGTGTCTCTTAGAAGCAATACTGAAAAATTATGCTCCTCAGGTTTCTCATTCATATCTGAATAGTCATTCCACTGTCATATCATTTTTGCAGTCAGTACACACTGGCACTTTTCTTGTTTAAAAGGCAATATTTTTCACCTGAACTCTCAATACAATACAAATGATGCAGGGGTTTGTATTAAAAGTCACAGATCCTAAAATAGTCCAGGGGAATGTCATGATCCATCACGACTTCCTGACTGTGAGTGTCCGATGCAGTTATAGTTACTGTCTGTCGTAAAATATTGCAAAAATAGTGCTATTGACTTCAGTAAGAACAAATGTGATTTACTATACAATTAAAAGAGCTATTGTGTGAATATGTTTTTCCACTGTAGAACAAAATTCTTGTTTTTGTCCACAAAAAATAAGAACCTGTGTCAGTTGTAAAACCCATGTCAGTATGGATGGAGATTATATGTTAAGATGTGCTAAAACAGAGATTGTTTTTCTTTTAAAACACAGTTTTAACATAGAAATAAATTAGTTTTAGTGCACAAAATGTTACTTTTAAAAATCCCAGTTTGAGCCTTGTCTGAGGGCTACAACTTTATTTTCACAAACTACTTTGGCACATGTTTAAAAGACTGCTTCCCACCTATAACTTCATCAAGGCACTTTGCTCATACCCACAATTTAAACACACACATTGTCAGACCCAAATGGATGTCACACTCTTGCATAAAACATTTCAACACAAGTTATCAAGTATAATTTGTCATCGTCCTTAATATAATAGATATTCCTTAAGGCTTCGCAGTGGCAGAGTCTGCACTTTACTTTCTGACGCTCTCTCAAATCAGATTTTTCACTACTATGTTCCTCTTTCAGTTTCTTCATGAAACGTCTTTTTATTGGTTTCGCCATGCTACTTTCCCTCTTTATTCTGGAATAAAATGGCTGCCTGACAGCTCCATGACACTCACACTGGCTCCTTGTTGTCACCCCACTCCCACTGTCTTGTCAGGCATCTTCCTAATAACCCGAGGACTATGTTGGTATTCTGGAATTTTATGTGATTAGCAGCTAAAAAAAATCTAGTTCTTTCACTGAATAGAATGTGCCTGTTATTGAGCTGCCTTGTAAGTTGAGTACTTTATTCTACATTAATGGTTTATGAGGTTTATAGTGTTGTATACCCACTTCTATTCCTACATTTTTTGCTGCAGTTATCACGGTACTGATACAGTATCTAGCAAGGCAACACGAGGTACTGTATTGGAAAAATGTTCTGTCATTTTCCTTTATTTCATGTTACAGATGTTTTGTGGCAGGATGAATTTATTAAATCTGTCAAAAGCGATATGGATAGCCCTAAACTGTGCTAAGAAAAGCATAGTTTTTGATTTGCTTGCTTTGCATGCAGGGAATATTTCCTTTACCTTTACAAAGTACTTTATATTTCCTCTACCAAGCATAAAGAACACAGCGATTAGCCACCCACACAAGTAATTTTTGGAACTGTCAGATGTAAGGGAATGAGTGAGAAGGGAAATGATTACTAGCAAATATACATGAGGCAACATTTTGACACCTACTAACATTTATATCAACTCTTCTCCAAAAATATGCCTGTGCACATTTCTAAACCAAAACATTTTGGAATTACTAAAACATTTCACTGGGGCTATCTAGGGTGATTAATCCCTGCCTTATTTGCAACCAGCCATGTTCTGTCTCTTCTTTTCTGTCAATTACACATTACCTTTTTGTGGAGCCCAGGTGGCACTCTGAGATAAAGCGGAGACTCGCAGTACTCTCTGAGCAGAGACCCGGGAGAGTTGAGTCAAGTTGTGTGTTCTCAGGGGATAAGAGTTATTTCAGCTCCTCAGAGGCATCATTAGCAGAGTGTGCAAGTGCAGGACAAGGTTGGCTGAAGTCAAATAGGTTTATATAAGCATGATGACAGGTGAAGAGGAATCACTGGCTAATCGTCTATGTTATGACAAGAAACTTCCCACTCCGAATTAATCTTGTGTTATCTAGAAAAAGTCTTGTAATTAGTTTAGCTGTCAATCATTGGTCAAGTAAGATGGCCAGAGAGGCATGTGTGTCAGTCTCCAGTGCTGGAGCAAAGCAATTGCAGTGTGGAGATAGATGTGGTCTGGCAATGTGAGTCAACAACATGTTAAGTTTTTTGCAGTTACTATGATTTATAAGCCCTATATCTATCTTCTTATAGTCTTCCTCTGAAGTTCCAAAATATTAAAAAAAGCTTTTCTTCTAGCTGAGCATAATTCTCAGTGTTGCTTTTCTTATTTCTGCTTTCATTTCTATTAAGCTTTGTAAAAAAAATATAAAAACCTGGACCATGTTGCATGGCAAAATCCAGTGTCCAAGACTTTGCAAAGTAATGCAGATACATGTTTAAAATATTTTAGAAGCAGAAGGATTTCTTTTGGGTTCTACCTTATCCAATTTTCATGTTGTGGCTCGAATGTTCACAGCATCCAGTATTTAAGATTTAAGACACCTGATTTGGAACAAGCCCCCCCCCCCAATCTGGATATGCCTTGTGTGTACTAGATTGATGGATTGATTAAACATTCCACAACTTCCAGCAGCAAAATGTCAATAAGTTGTAAATTGTCCATTTTAGGGCAACTTGTTGAGGACAAAATTGGAAACGTATGGCTTTACAAACACATGAAGATCAATGCATTGTTGGATTTAGTTTTGTGGAGCAGATGTAGCATATCCTGAGGTTTAATGTAGGACACATCTTTTGTGTGCCAGTGCCTTTGGAAGTTCCCACTTGTCAGTTGGGATGCAGCTAACATCTGTCTTTCTCTCCCTTACTCACAAAGTGCTATGATGCATTCAGAACTCATACTCATGCTCTTCCTCAGGCGGGCTGCCCCCTCAGCAGAGTTTTCAGTAGACCGGACCCGTCACCTCATGTCCTTCCTGACGATGTTGGGGCCCAGTCCAGACTGGAATGTAGGTCTGTCTGCTGAGGACTTGTGTACCAAGGAGTGTGGTTGGGTCCAAAAGGTGGTCCAGGACCTAATCCCCTGGGATGCAGGCACTGATAGTGGGGTGACATACGAGGTAGGTACAAACTGATATGTATAAAATGAAATAACTTTATTACCTCAGTAGTTTGCCCTCGAACTTGAACACTGGCACAATAAAGTGTTTCCTCTCTCTCTGTTGTAAGTGTGCTTGTGTTATGTGCAATGACTAATCTACTGTATGTTTTTAACTAGAAGGTGTTTCATTATGAACTGTTTTTAATCATATTTAATAAAATGTAAGATTTACACTTTACTTCTCAGCTGTTACTAAAAATTATATATGAATGTTAAAAATTATTAAATTACTAACTTTTACTAGTTATACTAGTATCACTAGTGATATTTATTTTTACTAGTGATATTTATTTTAAATAAAACCCTGGGGAAAAGGGAGCTCTTTATCTTCATTATGCAACAAAAACAGGAGTGTCTCTCGCTCAAATCAGGTTACAACCCCACATTCCCATGGCAATCATAGCCTTTTGCAAGCTGTTATTCTCTCCACCTTTTACCCCCTGGATAACCTTCTTCCTCACTCTCATCACCAGCTGAGACTTCCCTTCACACTCACATTTTGACCTTGTCATTATACCAACCTCTTCATCTGCCTGTCTGCCCACATTCACAATCACTCCCTCTCTCACGTCATACTGCCAGGCTGCAACAATTCAAGTGTCATCACCCATCCAATTCTCCTCTAACAGCCTTGAGCAGTGTCCCTCCCCCAGCCCTCACTCTCAGGTGCTGTGTGCTCAGTGTCTCCTGTCAGCACTAAGAGATTAGGCTTTATGTTTGACCAAATTCTGTGACTATATGTGTGTGAAACCTTTGGCTGATCCCTTGGAGCTCATAGATGAACCCACTGAACTGTAGTCTCTTGTTTATTTTGGCCAGCCTCTGGGATAATTTTACCTTTTCTCGTCTTCTTTCTCTTCCTTTCTCACTGTCTTTCTCTCTCTTACACACACACACACACACACACACAAGTGCAGAATTTTATTCAGCAGTGGTTTTTAAAATATCCTAGATCACCACTTGTGTGAGGCATACCTTGTTCTTGGGGGCATGGAAGACCTGAAAGGGGTGCACAGAATAAGAAACATATAAGGCAAAGATACTGCATGAAGTCAATTGGACAGGTTTTCTGAAAACAATTAGAAGTTAGTTAATACATTTAGACCCATTCATTTAGCCCACCTATGAACACAGTCGGCTGGAGACACAGGTGTGGCTCATAACCCTGTGCACAATTGCCATAATAAGCCTCAACAATTATTCTCCTTCTCTAATGCTTAGCTGAGGCAAGTCTGAATCCAAATTACTTTAGTTTAGTTTATAAATGTCAATAAATCTGCTTAGGAATAATAGAAAAAAGATGGTTCTTGTAACTGCAGATAATATGCCTTTCAGTCATCATGTGTCTAATTTCAGGATCTAAATTACCCAGTGATAATGCTTTTGTTTGAGACATTAATGTGAATCTCAGGTATTCACTCTAATGTTCACTTTGTCCAAATGCATAATTTTCAGCAAAATGAGGAGACTCCCATGGGTTCTAAACTGCATGTTTAGAACATGTTTAATGGTAACAAAGTAAATATTGCCATATAAAACTACTTTTTAGCTGAGAATAAGGAAGGAACGCATCAGTATTGCATTAAAGCTTTTTAGAAAGACCATTGAAAGAAGCCCTTGAGTCAAAAATACATTGCTGCAGTGAATGATAGCCAAACTGTGACTACTCTGAAGTAGGGTGGGACAATGAGACTTTGCATCTCTGTTACAAAGTTTTTGAAGGTACAGGCCTATAACCGAGTATCTCAACCATTGTAGTTTTACAGTATCATTTGATTAATGACCACATTTTACCTTTCTGCTTATCTCCCTCTCTCTTACAAACAAAAACAGCGCTGCTCTTTCTCTATTTTTCTTCTGGGTGGCCTCAGTGGGGGGTAAAGGATGAGCTGGTCTTCTGCCTCCAGGCTGCCTCTGGCGGTGGTGCTTCTATCAGCCCCCTGCTGGCAGACCTTTACTGTTGACTGAGAACAGCTCCCATACAAACTGCACTGCTCCTCCACAGCTTCTCTCTGACTTTGAAACTTGTCTTTTGTTCAACTTGCGTTTTGTGTAACTTTGTGTGACATTGCACTCAGTGTCCTTAACATGCAAATGTATTTTTTAAAGAAATCTTGTCAGGGTGATCCACTGCTTTGTGGCTCGTGTATTTTTCTTTCCTTTTTCTGTCTTTCTCTGTGGTTCTTTTAGTCCCCCAACAAGCCCACGGTGCCCCAGGACAAAATCCGTCCCTTAACCAGTCTGGATCATCCACAAAGCCCTTTTTATGATCCTGAGGGGGGTGCTATTACTCCTGTGGCCAGGGTGGTGGTGGAACGCATTGCCAGAAAGGTTTGTCTGTTTTCCTACCACTCAGGTCTCGATTGTAGCTCTGATAGGATAGTGGTAATGATGCACACAATTTCATTATGACAGCATACCACAACCAATAAAGGTAAACACTCAGACATTATACAGTGTTTACAGTTGATACGTATATTTTGGCCGATTTACCACACCACCCTTTCTATTTTAGTTGTGCAGGGTGTGATAGTTCAGTTCTTTTTTAGTTTGCTGATCTTAAGAAACATGCATTACAGATAAAAGTGAGAAAAACTCACCAATCCAGCAAACCCCTATCAGCAGGCATAAGGTTTTCCTCCCCAACAAGTAGAACCAGGCTCAGGGAGCATGTTCTGTTCATCTGCTGCACTCTGTTAGCTCAATAGTGTTTCACAAAGTGAAAAATATTTATAAAACACTTATAAATTAATTGGCTGACTTCCAAATGTGGTTCACTTTTATTGTTTTACTCTATAAAGGTTTACAAAAATGTAAATTATTTTCCCTAATGTCAATCATCAGTAGTAATGTGTGTAGTTTGTAGTAATGTGCAGTTCGATACAACTCGTGAAAGACGTACAACACAAACGCTGAAAAAAGTAAATTAAACCATTTATGTCAGGTATTTAAATTAGTCTTCTATGAGATATAAAGCTTTAATAATTATGATAAGAGGTGAAACATTATCGCTGCAAAAGGGCTCAAAGGTTAGCAATCCTTCAGTGGCATCTAGAGGCAGCTGTGGGGATTTTCTTTTTTTTTTTTTTTTTACACATGATTCTGTGTTTTAATGCAGCAACATTGACATCCACACACTAGTGAATGCATTCCTACACTCTATAGTCATTATAGAGAAGGAATTCTCTACATATGTGCTTACCACACTTAGGAGAATTTTAAGTATATGTTGACCTTATGCTTACCTGCATGCTTCCACTTGTTCTGATAGCTCAAGGAAGTGAATAGAAGGACTGAACAAGCGCAAACGCAAACCAAGAGCAACAAACCACTTGCAGAGTAGTGGACTATTGTAGCAATATAAATGTCTGTCTGTGTTCACAGGGTGAACAGTGCAACATTGTTCCAGACAATGTGGATGACATTGTAGCAGATATTGCCCAGGAGGAGAAAGAGGAAGGTCTGTGTCCTGTTCCCTTTTCTCTCTTTCACACACACGAGATTAAAAGCACACTTAACAATGGTAGGCTATTACCGAATGTCTATTCCCTTTTCTGTCCTGCAGATGATACTCCTGAGACATGTATCTACTCAAACTGGTCTCCATGGTCTGCCTGCAGCTCGGCCACTTGTGAAAAGGGCAAACGGATGAGGCAGAGGATGCTGAAGGCACAGTTGGATCTCAGTGTTCCCTGCCCACACACTCAGGATTTTGAGCCTTGCATGGGGCCTGGATGCAGTGATGAGGGTGGGTATTTATCTAAAAAATGAATGTCACTGGCTTGGCCAGAAAAAAAACCCCAAAAAACAAAAAACAAAAACAAAAACAGAGTACTGGTATGTAGATGGAAAAAGCATTGTAATTAAATAAGATTTCTCCACAGATTCACAATCCACTGAGCACCTTTATGAGCATATTTAATGTCTGTGATAATTATTGTACCCATTAATGTCTTAAAAAAAGTTATGACATGTTTTAAAACCTTTTTTTTTATTTGTTATTCATGAAATACCCTAGGTACCACTCTACAGCAGCAACAAAGTGAGAGTTGACAGGCAGGCAAAGAGCACACTTTGTTTAGAAGAGGCCATTAAGTATATTTATAACATTTGGTTTGTAAATTGTACTGTGTTCCTGAGGTACTCGTACTGCCTGGGTTAGGCTTATTTTATATATTCAGACTTCACCTAGCCATTAATCTGTTGTTTATTACACTAGGAGAAAGGATGTTGCTGCTCTGTATTTTGACGTGACAGGCATGAATGATTTAATTCATCATGTAAGACTGACAAATACATAATGTGAGGAATGCAGCTGTGCATTAAGATTGCTCCCACATCTAAAAACAACAGACATGATCCCTAGATTTACGACGTTTTCCTTTTCCCGTTCTCTGTCAAATCCTCTACTTTTGACAGCAAATGATTTGAATTAAAAGCAGTAAAAAGGCAAGTTTCTTTATCATATGTGATGTGGACAATTTTAATGAGCCTGCACTAACATCATTCCTGACTTTTTGTAGTTGTGTTTCTAACACCAAACGTGATGAGAAGAAAAGGGTAAGAATCATTAGAGCATTCAAGGTAAAGCAGTGAGTTCATTATAATAGTAATTATATCACTAAACATCATGAATTACAGTAATTTCATTCCAGTTTGAAAATGATTTGTAAATATTGCTATAAATTCAAAAGCATCTTTTATACAGAAATGAAATCCAAAATGCTTTACCATGACCAACAAAAAAATTAGAGAGTGATTGCTTAAACTGTCCATGAAAAAGTAGAAGATTTTTAATAAATTGAATCCTGCAAGTGTTAGAAGTTTTGCTGTATAGTGAAATTTTTTTGTTCATCTGTTTGTGTGGCATTTGCTGTCCTCAGACTTAAAGCGAGACTCTTTCTAGAGTGAGATTGACTGCAGGACTCTCTTTTGTCACTGACATTTTGGTACAATGAGGAATAGAAAGAAAAACCTGATAATACTACCTTGGACTTTTAATGTTATCCAAATTCTTTTGCTGCACTGTAATTTGCTGAGAGTGCTGGCATTTTAAGGCCTGATTCTATACTTTAATTCTTCAACCAAAATTAAACATTGTGTTTTCAGTTTAACTCCTATTTTATTTTGTATTTTCTTTATTGCTATCTGCTACAAGTTAATAATGAATTTACCTCAGAATAACTATACATGTGACATGTGAATATGTCTTAAATGAGACTCGTAATTCAGTTCATTCCAGTTTTATTTGCATAGTGTCAGATCACAATATAAGAATTGTTAAGGTCACTAGTAAGGTCAAGACCTGTAAATATTACATAGAGAAACACAGCTATTCCCTATTGAGCACCCATTTGGCAACAGTGGGGGGAAAAAAAAACAACTCCCTTTTAACTGTAAGAAAGCAGAACCAGACTCAGGGAGGCCGGCCATCTGCCTCAACAGGCTGGGGTGAGGAGACAGCAGAGAGAGAAAAGATTAACAGTATGGAACAGCAAACACCATCATAGTGAACATAAGAATTACATAGAAAATGGAAATACAGAAAAGCTGTTGCAATTGCGTCATTCAGTCAGATGCTATTATGAGCCAAGGCATTCTCTATAAATAACTTACATGGGCACCTATATTTATATTGTCCAAGAACATTTAATGACTTCTGTGTAGTTTGGTTAAATACAAGTCAGTCCAAGATGTGGAGCTAAAATTAATAATTTTTTCTATTGCCAAAGCCACTGGCGCTTCTTTAGACTTACTGACTTCTTCATGTTTCTCCTTTGACTCTCAAGATGCCTCCACCTGTATGATGTCAGAGTGGATCACCTGGTCTCCATGCAGTGTGTCCTGTGGTACGGGGACACGTTCCAGGGAGCGTTATGTTAAACAGTTCCCTGATGATGGCTCAGTGTGCACTCTGCCCACAGAGGAAACTGAGAACTGTGTGGTAAATGAGGAATGCTGTGAGTTTTTGCCTTTCTGTTCCATTTGTCAGACTTGTCTATTAACACATGACTTGCCAAATGTTTTAGATCATGTTAATATATGTAACACTGGGTTTTCTGTACCTTGCTTTTCCCTCTTGGTCTTAGCTCCCAGCAGTTGCCTGGTTACAGAATGGGGTGAATGGGATGTCTGCAGTGCCACTTGTGGTCTTGGCATGAAGAGGAGAGAGCGCATGGTGAAGATGCCTCCTGCAGATGGCTCCATTTGTGGGGCAGAGGTTCTAGAAGTGGAGAAGTGTATGATGCCAGAGTGTCGTGAGTAGCATAATTTTCAGTACCACAACTATCCTAAAACGTCCTACACTAAAAATCTGGTGAAAATTGCCCCATTAAGCAACTGAGTAGAAGGAACCAGTAGTCTAGCTGTAGAAAAGCAAATGGTTTTCCTTTAGTAACTCTCTGAATTTAAATCATTTAAAATTCTTTTTGTTCCCTTCTTCCTTCATGACAAAATTGCTAGTTGTTAAATTCCTGGTTTCAATTACAATTTCTGATTGCATTTTTTAAAAAGAAAACATACTTGTTACAACCTCATTTCCAAAAGAGTTGGGATGCTGTGTAAAATGTAAATAAAATTTGAATACAATGGTGATGGAATCATTTATGCAATGTATGTAATTAATGTGATATAGTTAAATGTCAGATGTTGAAACTAAGAAATTCGATTCTTTTAAAAAAAAAAAAAATACAATTTGATGCCTGCAACAATGTAATTTGTAATGCTAGAAAAACCCCAGCACCCAGTGAAATATCTTGCAATTAATTAGGTTTATAAATAACTTGATTAGGCGAGTCTTTCAGACTGAGCCTCTTTAAAAATGGAGAGCAGTTCACAATTCTCTGAAAGACTGTGTAGGCAAAAAGTTTCACGAGTTAAGAATAACCTTTGTTAATGTCATTTTGAGGATATTATCTATGCTAGAGAATATAATTTAATTACTCAGAGGATCCAGAGAGATATCTGTACCCAAGGTACAAGGCTGAAAACTAAAATAGCTGTGATATAAAGACCTCTGGCAGCACTGCATTAAAAACAGACAATTCTGTTGTGCAAATCGCTGCATCACAGCATGGACTCAAGTACACTTTAGAAAACCATTGTCAAACCAGGTGGACTGAGGGGAAAACCATCAAGTGGTCTGATCAAACAAAATGTCAAATTCTTCATGGAAATCATGGATGCTGCATCCATCAAGCTAAAGACAACAGGCACCAGTTTGCCTATTATCAACGCACAGTTCAAAAGCCATAATTGTTGGTGTGCACATGACATGGATGTCCTGCACTTCTGTGAAGGCACCAGAAGGCTTTGCTTGTTTCAGCAAGACAATGCCAAACCCCATTCATATAACATCAGCATGTAAAATAGTATTGGATACTAAACTGGCCTGCCTGCAGTCCAGACCTGCTGCCCTTTGAAAACATTCAGAACATTATGAAACAAAAAAATACAACAAAAATATTTTTTCCTATTATTAGACAATGACAGATAGGGAGAGAGAGTGCGGATGACCTGCAGTAAATGGTCTGGGACTGAACTGAACCCAGGATTACAGCTATTGGTCTCCTTACTTCCCAAATTCTTACAGAGTGTTGTTAAAAGAAGAGGTGGAATAATATTCAAATTGAGCCCATATATTTTCAAAAAGCTATCAGATTTCTCAGTTTTAACATTTCATAAGTTGTCTTTGTACTATTTTTTTTTAAGTAAAACAGACTTTAGATGATTTGCAAATCATTTAATTCTTTTTTTTTTTTAATTTACACTTTACTCAGTGCCTCAATTTATTTAGAAACAGGGTTGTATAAAATGTCACAGGTGTATGTGATCAATATTGCATTCATCTAAACAAATCCAGTAAAGTATGGGTCTCTCTTTGGTATAGATACAATTCCCTGCATGCTGACTCCTTGGTCTGACTGGAGTGACTGCAGTGTAACTTGTGGAAAGGGTTTGAGGACACGACAGCGCATGCTCAAGTCACCCGTGGAACTGGGAGAGTGTACAGAAGAATTAGAACAGGTTGAGAAGTGCATGCTACCAGAGTGTCGTAAGTAATAAACACACCCAGGTATTAAACATTTGTTTAATGTTTAATTTATTAATTAATGGTAATATTGTCTTTGTTATGAAACCTTGTCAACAACCTTTATCCTGTATAGGCATTCCAAATTTACAGTAATATTGAGCGTGTTGATGTATATTAATACAGCTATAAGATACAGATGGAAAATCTCATCTAAGCTGAGTAGCACCATGCCTAAGATTAAGATGGAGCCATCTCAAAAGCTAAGAGATGCAGATCAAAAGGGCAATAGTGAAAGAACAAATGTCTTTGATAAGCAACATGGACAAAAATGGATAAACATGTCAATGACAATGAGACAGTTGGCTGCAGTTCAAAAGTCATGGTACAGTAACAAACCTTCCTGAGCATGGAAAAAAAGAGAAAAATTTCCTTGTCACACCCTTTACCGAAGAGTTCTGGAGACCTGTTTTAACAAATGATAAGATTAGACGGAAACAGTTTGCACGAATGGATCAGTGGTATGTCTGGCATAAGTGGCAAGGCCTGTATGACAAGAACACTATTCCAACAACCAACATGGAGCTAGGTCCATCTTGTTATGGGGCTACTATTATGGATTCTCTTAAATGCTGATTTTGAACAGTGGGAATCTGTCAATGCATGACTTGAATCTTGGAAGTGATAGGACTTTCCTGACAGTGATCCCAAGCAAATGTCAAAGTCAACCAAAATTTGGTTCAGGAATTATTACTAGAATGCCCTCCATCACAGTTCTGTCATCTGTATAGGGTAACTTTGCTTATTCTTCTGTCTTTTTCTTTTCATATTTCTCCTTAGCCATCGACTGTGTCATGTCAGAGTGGACCGAATGGTCAGAGTGTAATAAGTCTTGTGGGAAAGGTCATACAATCCGGACACGCGTGGTGATGCTTGAGCCTCAGTTTGGCGGAGATCCTTGTCCTGAAACCATCCAGCGGAAGAAGTGCAAGATCAGGAAGTGCAACCGAGGACAAGGAAACAGTGATGAGAAGAAACGTCGCAAGGAACAGCGTGAAAAGAGGAGGAGCAAACAGGGCAGAGCTGAGGGCACCTCCGAGCATCCAGGTTAGTGTCCGCCCTCCTTTTTGTTCATTCAGGACTACAACACGACATGGAGAGTGAAAAAGTGAAGAAGAACACTATATTCTGAAAAAAATTCTCTTTTCTTGATTTTTTTCTGACTCTTAAGGGTGTAGAATGAGACCATGGTCAAGTTGGACAGAATGTACAAAGATTTGCGGTGGAGGAATTCAAGAACGACTCATGACGGTAAAACAGAAGTTTAAGACTGCCCAGCTGTCCAGTTGCAAGGACAGGAAGGAGATCAGAGCTTGTAACGTTCACCCCTGCTAGGAAGGAGTAAGGGAGCAGAGGGTGGTGGGGACAGGAGGAGGGGTGGGCTGGGAAGAGTACAGGGCACACTGTTGCACAATGATCCAATGCACTCTGTTTAGGGCTGAAATGACACATTCTTGAATCTGTGTTGGTTAAATCCAGAGCTCAGGTCAGCTGTCATTAAGAGAAGATAAACTTAAAGATTTCTCTGTAAGTCTGGATTTAAACTTAGCCGATTCTTTTATGCTTTCAGACTAGCTCTGACATGACTCTTTTGCAACATTACTGTAAACTTGTTGTGGTATAATATATCTTGAAAAATATAATTATGAACTATAAATTGTTTTCATAATAAGATGAAAAACTGTTATATCTTGTGGTATCCTTAAGTAGTACAGTATATTTCAGACTTCAAAGCACAGGTGCCCAGCCATTCCAGTGTTTTATATGCCTTCAATTGTTCAGTTGTTTCTAGGGCACAAAATGCCCAGTTGACTTTTTACCCAGCTATGTTGTTGTACATGTAGATGCACCACAATTGACATCTATATGGTTTGGAGCATTATTAGAAAATGTTATTATTTTTTTGCAGTGGAATTTTTTGATAAGAATGTGTCCCAAGATTCTTACCAAAGTCTTGTGTAGATGTTTTCTAGATGTATTTCCCTCATTTTGTTTATCTCTGTTCCTCTAACATATTAATATTTTGGAATAATATCACCTTTACAATAAAAGTAAATGTGACAACTTGTCACATGGATCTGTGTTTTTATTCAGGGGATTAACACATTCAGTAACATGGGTGGCTATTGGTTTACACTTGTGCTACCACTAGATGGTGATAACAACCCTAAAACCCTTTTCTTTCCCAAAGAAACTGGTCATTCCTGAGGCTGGTGCTTGAGCTGCCCATTATGCCTCTCTCTGTAGATTAGCCACAAGGGGGCAATGTCATGAAGAGAAGATACCTTCATACTAAGAGAGGGATATTTTATTCATTTCTGAGTGTTGATTTGGTTTGCAAATAGTACTTGAAATTTCCTGAAAATGACTGGGATAATTTGCTGCACATTATCAATCATACAGTAGCAAACTGTACAACCTCTAGTCCAAAGCTTTCGATCAAGAAGATCATTTTTGCAGGATTGTTCTGCTAGACAGAAATAGTGGAGCATTCAAAGAGCTTTTGTTAAGCTACACATAAGGTCTGCTCCAACTGTAAAGGATCATAGCAGCTGGAGAGCACTGAGTTTTTATGGACATGCGCTTGCTGAGATCTTAAAAGAATCTGCCCTCCTCTCACGTAATTGGTGGGGGGAGGGGATGGTGTCAGGCTTTCCTCACTGTGGAACTCTGGGGACAAGGGTGAAAAATTCAATACACACACATCATAATGTCATTCCTGTTTCCATGCCAACACAACCACACATGGGGGAAGCCTACACGCTGCACAGGCGATGGAAACATGGAGGGGGAATTGTTACAGGCATGACTGAGATGTTAAAACAAAAATTGCTGTGGAGACTATAATAAGAAGTGCATTGGTTTTAAAAACGATACATTTCCAAAGGATGTGTGTTTATCTTTGTGTGTAATCTGAACCCCTAGAAACCCTTGTAGACCTCATCTAGTTTCTAGCTCTAGTGGAGTGCCAGCTGCTGGTTTGGTATTCCAGCTGCAATTCTTATGTCAGACTGGAAAGATGCAAGTGAAGCATACATGTCTCTGATATCATAATAAGTGTCCTCTGTCTGTGGACACACTGATAAATATTTATATTCAGGGGACAGGGCACACTGCTGACATAATAACTGAACTCTCAGTCTTCTTTTCACCAACTGAGAAAAAAAAAAAATCAGGTCCAGGTGTTGTTGGGATAGAGATACATCACTACCACATGGGTTAGGTTGACATCACCCAGAAATGATATGGGCTTCTTTTCCCCCTCAAAGTTTTCTAAAGATTCGTGTATGTTAGCCTACTGCAACACACTGTCCTGATTTCAAAAGTGCCGCAGGCACAACACTGTGTTGAAAGCATTATACAGTGAGTGCATGCATGTGGAAGAAAGAAATCAGCATACAGTATAAACTTCTTTTGTTCATAAGTTATTTCAGATTTTGTATCATATATCATACAGATAAACATTCTTTTATCATTGAACATCTGACCATTTTTTTAAAAAATTGTGTAGCCTAGAAATCTTTCATAAATACTGTAGATACCTAGAAATACTTACAGGTACTTTTGACAAAGAAATAACCCCCGTATTGGATGTGACTTTAAACCTGGTCAGGGAACTGAGCCATGCTAGAGCACTGTGCAACTGTTCTTAGGCATGGTGGTTCTTTGAGCTAAATGCTGACATAGAGGCTAACGTCCGTGTAACATGCTGTATTTAGTAAACACTTTGCTTAGAATGTTCACTATCTAACATGTTAGCAGGATATTATCATAAGTCATAAATGTCTGTGTAAAATTTGTAGATCAACTGACTGCGTGCCTTTACATCCAGGCTTCTGAGATAATTCCTTATCCTGGTTTTGAGAACTCTGGATACATGACATGGAGCTGTCTGATAGAAACCAGCATAAATTAATGTTCTAATATTTCTGAATGGTTTCTGAACTTTCTTTATTGGTACAGAACAAAGGCTAGGACTGTTAGAAATAAAGACACTGGCCATATGCAATACATTGTTGTGACTGAGAATGGAATATGAGTAACCAAACTGGTAATGTTACAGTACATGTAAACTATATACCAACTGATATCAATAGCAGAGTGAGATCAAAATTGAAATAGCATACTTATGTGTGACTGACAGATGTCTTAAAGCCAGGTCAAGATTAGAAACATTTTTCACCTTAATTTATAATGAGCTAATATCTGACAAACTGATCATATGACATTATTAACCAGTTTTCTGACACGGTGTCTGTCTACCTGCTCTGTTGACCTGTCCTATACTTTAGTGTTTTCCTACCCCTGCAATTGTTTGTTATTCCCTGTTTGTTACATCTGTGTCTCTTTACAATGCAATGTTTATTTATTGTTCTCTCTGTCAGCTCATCTATGTACCTTCCCTGAAAGTCCCAGCATGGTGTTGCATTGGTTCAGCTGTTGGTGCTACGCAGCCTTTTAGCAGATCCAGGTTTGTACTGTATGTTGTAGCTGTCTACTGCCACTTAGGGGGAGTGTAATTTGTTGCATATTACTATTTAAATATGTTAAATAATGGGTAATTCAGGCAGAGTTGACTCTCCATTGGAAATGGAAAGTGTTGCCACGAGTTCTTTTTCTTTTTTTGTCCATGAAATGGGTAGATACAATGTGCATGAAAATTACATTAATATTTTTAAAGACAAAATAATTTTACATGAAATAATTCATTTATACGCAAATCTTACCAAACCAACTCCAAATGGATGGTTCATTAAACGTGAATGTTTTTAGCATGTACTTGTTCTTCTCTGCACTACAAAAAGGAAGGGAATAATTGATTGTGGATTGTACTGACAGTCATCTTAACCAAATGTCCTACCTATACTCACAAATTTGTATATTCAAGACCATCATTTTTTTAAAACATGGGCCAGCCTACCCGAGGGGATCATTTTTATCTGCATATAGCCCTTGATCTTATATGAGAGCACTATAAGCTTGGGATGCAACTTTCCACTTATCTACACTACTACACAACTGCCTCATTGTCATAAAGCATTTTAAGAATTTAGGCTGTTATTAAAAATGCGTATACAATAATATACATGTTAATGATAATGCTAACAATAGATTTCCTCTTGTGATTATATGCATGAATAATTTCACATATAATCAAACTGTAATCTTTAAAGTGCTTCATGGCACATATTTAGGCATTTATAATGTGTGTATTTAAACAGTCTTCTGTCTCTCTTAAAGTTATATTGACTTGGTTGGTTGGATCAAACTATTGGTTTCTTTGATTCATTTTTTTTTTAATTGTGGTGTGGAACTATAATACTGGGTGATTGAATTGGTAAATTCAGAAAAAAAAAGTTGATATAATTTGCCCCTGAATCTTTTTTGAATTGGACTGGGTCTTTCCATTTATTTACAAAATGTACAAAAGAAAGGTTGAACCAAAAGAAAAAAATGGTGACCATTAAGCTCTTCTAAGAAGAAAGAAAGTACAGGTACAGTAGGCTATAGATCCTGTTATATTGTCCTTGCAAGTGGTTCCTCAGTCTGAACAGAGGAAGACAGAGGAAATACAGGATTTCATAAACTAATAAGCCTCAGAGGGAAAATCAATAAGGTTGTGAGCCCTGCAAAGGCTCTTTTCCACAAATTTATAGACTAGAGCAACAATCAATGTCCTGAGTTTACAAGCTGATAAGACTTGGAACAGAAAGATTCTGTGAAATCTCAGTTTACATTAGAGAATATTTTGAACATTTAGTTGAATAAATGGATATAGTAGGTGAGGCAGAGCCATTGTGACATTTGTAGCCCCAGGCTGCAGACAGTTTCCCTGAGGGTATGGCCAATTTTCTGGCTCCAATGTTATGCATGTTTAGTAATTTTGTTCAAATTTAAATAGCAATTCTGCTTATTGTTCTGCTCTTTTTTTTCACAGTAATCTGCTGTCACCCATTTGTAATGGTCATAGAGACTAGTAGGGCCTCTTACACTAATATCACAATTTGATTTCACTGTCATGTAATCTTCCTGTTGCTGGGGAAAGACATTTTACTGGGATTCACATCACCAACCTAAAATTTACTGGCATTCCAAAGCAAGACTGTAAAGGCTTCTGATTGTCATTGCAAATGTTTAGCTTCAAAGGCTGACAACACCTGAATATCAGAACAGCAAAATAATGTCACACATACTAAACAGAATAGGTATTATATTGCCCATATTACCTAACACATACTAGTACTTACTTTAATACTTGTCTCACAAAATGTAGGTCTGGGATAAACTCTATTCAGAATTCTCCCTAATGCCCCATAACTTAGGTAGAAGAACAGTTTTTATACTTTGCATGCCAGAATCTGCAAGCCTGAGGGCTTAGTGTGGTGAATTGTTAGACTTTTTTTTTTCTTTTTGCACTGATGGGAATCTTGTACTAGTGACTATTACCTGTTATAGATCACCATATCAATACTTTGCAGTCTTAAAATCTGCTTTAGGATCTCATTGTTACCATGACAACTCAGCTTTCCCAATAGGAGGAAATCTTAAATTATCATATGTTCTTTAAAGGGAGAAGTCACACATTTTTCAATGATTCCCCTGCCATTAAAATTACATTTTATCAGCAGTGACAGAAACAAGTTAAAAGAAAGATTTTCTTTGGTGCCAATAAAGTTCAGTGTACTGACTGGAATGGATGTCAGGTTAGTCAGTAGTCTGACATTTACAGTCCTGCCCAAATGTCTTGAGCCACCCCTAATTTCTTAGGTGCAGTGATTTATTGAAACATGCAAAAATCCATATAAGGCAAAAACATAATCTGTACAATTATAACAAGCTTGAAAGTCAATATTTTGTATGACCACCTTTATTTTTCAACACCGCCTCTCTTAGGCAAACTTTCTTGTAATTTCTTTAAGTCGTCTTCAGGAATACTTCTCCATGCTTCTTGAAGGACATTCAAAGCTCTTCTTTGGATGTTGGCTGCCTTTTGTTCTGCTCTCTGTCAAAATGATTCCACACTGCTTCAATAATATTGAGGTCCAGGCTCTGAGGAGGCCAATCCATGACTGATAGTGTTCCATTGTGTGTTTTTCTATCCAGTTATGCTTTTACTGCTCTCCACTGTGTTTGAGATCATTGTCATGCTGAAAAATGAAGCCGTTGCCAATCAGATCCAGATGGTATTGCATGGTGGACCAAATTTTGACTGTACTTTTCTGTGTTCAGAATTCCATCACTTTTGACAAGATCTCCAACACCACTGGCTGAAATGCTGCCCCAAACCATGACAGAGCCTCCACTGTGTGGCTGTAGACACTGTTGTACCTCTCTCCTGACCTCCTCCATACATATTGATAACAATTTAAACCACAAATTTCAAATTTGGATTCATCACCCCATAAGACCTGTTGTCTCTGACTTTCAGTTCAGTTCTTGTGCAAGTTAGCAAACCTCAGCCTTTTCTCCCTGTTTCACTTCCTTAAGAATGTCTTCTTGACAGAGACCCCTAAACGGAGCAACCGACAGAAGAAGAAGAAGAAGAAGAAGAAGAATGAACACCAAACTCTATGGTTAACTACAAATTTTCTTTCCAAGTATTTGGACCTTGCTCCCAACTTCATTTTTAAAGTTTTAGACTTACTTACTCTACCAAACTCAGCAGTTTGTAATATGGTAATAGGAATGGCAAATTCAGGCTGAAAATATTAGAAGCCTGAAGTCATGGTATAGTATTATGTTTATCAATCTATAATACCAGTATTTGTAACATTGTTATCTTTTTCTTTGTTGTTTTCTTTAGAGCCAATTCTTTAATTATTATTTTTCCCTCACAACTGCTTCTGAATAGAAAGTACACTGTTGTTTGTTGATGTGTTTATATGTGGGTGTGTATGCAGTACGTTTCTGTGGCTACATTCTGAGAGAGCTTGAACCTCCCTCTCTCAGCAGGGCTGTTGATTCCTTCACTCTATACTGGCCTGGGTCACAGTGAATCAGAGGACAACACAGAGAAAATCACACATCCATCTGTTCTCATGTCTTATTGTTGTCAGCCCAAGTATTAGAACATAAAATGAGGTAAAAAACAAACAAACAAACAAAAAACAAACAAACAAACAAAAAAAAAAAACAGACAGTTCTTGAGGCTGCATCAAAAGATACTGTTCCTATTTTTAATTACTGGGCTTAACAGCTTAACTATTGGAAACACACCCCTAGGATTTGGATTTATGTCTATATCTCGGTTAGTTTGATGGCTGAAAACAGTTTTGATAGTCATGGCTAAATAGAATAATCGTCTCACTAAAGAAATCCCAAATCTAGATCGCCACCAAAACTGAATCAGTTATTTGACTGCCTGAGGACTGTCTGTCTAATGAATTTCATGGAAGTCTTAAAGTTTTTTAGCAGCATTGCAGACTATCAGGCACAATACATGACCCCCCTCTGCAGAGTTAATTATTTTCGTGGGTGCTTGAGATGGATATAAACGGATTTTGTGAAACTATAAGGTTGACTGTAGGCAAATTTAGTCTACTATCTCTGGCAGTTCTCACTCCATTCAGTGTTGCTAATAAGACTTGGCAAAAGCCTTGAGATATCAGTGTTGTTATAAAGCCTGATTTCCTCACTTAAAGACTTTGGCGCATGTCATGTAATTCTGTCTTATGTGTCTATAGTTTTGCAGTGTTCCAATATTCCTTGAATAAACAGAACAGTAACATTTTTTAAACATGACACATTGTTTCAAAGGTAATACAAAGGTAATGTTTGTGTAGTGACAAATCTTTCTCCTCCAAACAACTTTGCCATTTTCATTCAGTTTACCAGGTAAAATTCCAGTGAGAACAACTTAGCTATGACTTAACAACTTTCTCTTTGGAACTTTTCATCTTTCTGTTTCTGTTATTGGTGTAATGGTTATGTTTTTATATATAGTTTTGGTACATTCCTGAGTTGTATGCCTAACATGCCTTTATAAGAGGCGTGCTTTATTCCAGGTTAGCTTCTGGCTGCTTCCTGGACTATCTATAAAGTGTCTGAACACCTGCTGTTGGGTGTCTCCATTAAATTCTTCAAAGGCTATATGAAGGAGGTTGTATATTGCACACTATACAACACAGAATGCAATGTTTCGTATTTTTCTCATAATGGATATGGATTTTTTTTTCAGGCTTTGGTTTGTGTATATATACTGTGTATGTATATATACTGTGTCGTTTTTGATACATATACTGTGCTTATGTAATCTCTATGTGAGGTTGTAGAAAATTGTTATTCTTTGTGCCTGTAGTGGTGTTGATGAGTCAATGATTGATGTGACTTGTGTCCACCATATGCTGGGTCTGGATGGTGCTTCAATAAGGATCATAACAACAATTTTATTAGAAATGCTGAAACACATCTGTTTCTTTCTGCTGCCATGTAATATTTATTATTTATATGCTATAAGTGTGAGCGCTGATGTTCTGGAGTTTGGAGTAGTTTTTAGTGGGTCAGTACCCATTAGATTGTTTAAGTCTAATGGGCTCCTCTCATTTTTCAAAAAACAAGGACATTTCTCAGTTTTCAAAATTCAATATGTTTCCTTTGTACTATTTGCAATTAAATGTGCACTTATGAAAATATGGTCAGAAAGCACAATGTCAATTCTGCAGCTATTTGGAAGAGGCCTTAGTTGAATTTCAACAGAATTCATCATTTTACCAAAGTTCTGCTTAAATGGAATGAAAATTTTCTGTTGCAATTATTTAAAAAAATATACAAAGTTGTGGAAACATCTACTACTACTGTCCTATGTTTATAATAGGGTATTTTCTTTAGAAACAACACAAGTATGGCTCACTAGATGCATCTGGCGTATGTCTAAAAATGGACTTACCATCACTTGTGCTAGTTTTAGGTGAACAGGGCATATGATCAAATATGGTGCCACCATTTTCATGCCACAAATTTCACTAATTTCTAGAAATCCTACACAAACAACGCCTATCTCAACATTTAGAACAACTATTGAACTATATAATGTATGGGTTTCATCAATTTACCGCTGTTAGTTTTGATGTTATGAGTCTGGGAGTAGGTATGGGCGAAAAACCCAATTTTTCTGAATTTCGTAAGAACACTGAAGTTTGAAATGCTCCAGGCCACTGCTGAGTGGTCAGATGCAATAATGTCTGTAATCTGACATATAACCTGATCTTTGCTGATTGGCTGGGAGAAATCCATGCGGTTCTACAACCTCACAGTGAGGCATAGGGAAGCCAATTTTGATGTCCATTTAAGTTACCAAACATGGTTCCTTGCCCAATAAAGGGATAATAGTTAGTTAGTTAGTTGTAGAGAGAGAGATCACTCCTCAAGTAGAAGTCTGTCAGCACACACTCTGTATCTTGTATTATGCTGCTCCACTACATCAACTCATCTTCCAGAGTGCATTTCTGCTCGGAGGCTGTAAAGGGACATGGCCTTAGAACAAATGGCTCAGTGTAAACCTGAAACCTCCAACAAGCTTACATTAACTGTTCTTTTAGTCTCTGTGGATTCATATGAGACAGACGGCTAAAAGCATGACTTCTGGCAGATTTTCATGTGGCTGTGTGCAAAAAAAGATTGTACACCTAGCATTTGTATATGGTATGGAGCAGTTCATCAAAAAAACACTGTGGATAAATTAATTTAAGCATAAAACAGAAATGCATACTACCAATACAGATTCTTTACAATAGGTACAACTTGCATGAGTACAAACTCACAATAATATCTATCCTGTATTCCTAAGAATTCAGTTGAAAGTAATAAATAGTCTTACAGGTCAGCCTCAAAATATTTGGCAGCAGCAACATTAGTGCTGAACTCATTTAGTGCAAGGAGGAGGAGCAAAGGCAGATCAATGGGTACAGCTCAGTGGAGGAATGACCTGTTTATGCAAGTTAATGGCTCCCAGAGCAGTGTCAGAGCATGTAATAGGTCCTACTAATGTTTTCTCATACAATTTAACCCCCCCCCCCCCCCCCCCCCCCCCCCCCCCCCCACCCCACTCCCCCCCCCCCCCCCAACAACCACCCCCC